>CAUYQG010051477.1:0-16711 GCA_963574415.1 Tarsius wallacei | reverse complement strand
CTTGGAAGGCTGAGGCAGAAGGATCGCCGGAGCCCAGCAGGTCGAGGCTGCGGTGGCCACTGCACTCCAGTCTGGGCGACACAGTGAGACTCCAACTCAAAAAAAAAAAAAAAGAATATCTGAAGGTACAAACAAAACAGGTGGTATTAAATAAATAATTAAAGAAGGGAAGAATAGTAAATAAACCTAAAAATGACTTTTTTTGTTGTTAGGTGGTGGGTGGGAAATGCTCTTGTTGCACTTGAAAAATTAAGGACAAAAAATCCAGCACCATCACATAGCCCAATGGTATTTTTTGAACTACCAGTACTAAGAAAATTCTATATGCATACAAAAAGAATAAAGAAAGTTTATATGTGATGCTAGCAATATCTTTAGAGTTATAAAGAAAAATATTAGTATTACTAAACATTAACTAAAGCAAGATGCAGTTCATAAAGATATTTTAAAAATCACTTTTCCTCATGTACAGACTCTGGATATATTTCAGTGGCAGTCTTCTTTATAATTTCTATATCAGTTATAATCATGACCATCTCATTATTATAACTGATGCTATCTCAATGTTTACTATACACAAGTCATTTTCTAAACTATGTGATACATCGTTTTGTTTTAACCGAGCATTCAATTTTTATCATCTGTTTCACAGAAGAGTAACACGAGACTCAGATAGTTTAGTAACCAACACCATATCATGATTTATTTACAACTGACTGTATTTAAGAACTACTGCAGACAAACAAGAAATACATAAAAATTAAAGAACTGAAAAACTATGGATATATAATGCTATTTTATTGTAATAATACTTGACAATATGATTTTGAAATAGTGCAAACAAAAAATAATTTGATGTAGAGTTTTTTTTTTAATCTGGAAAGGTAAATAAATACAATCTGCACCTGAACTGCCAAAATAAATATTTCATTATTTTTTCTTCAAATTGCTGTTATTATTTATGTATATTAATGATTATTAGGGCATATGATATATGTGCTGAGATTTTTGGATGCGCCATGTTCAATTTCAAATTCTATCTCATTTAGTAGAGAACCATTATATTAGATTGAGATTAGAATCTCAAACCTTATTGTATCTTGAAATTTCACTTAAACATTTCGTATATGTTTTTGAGACTTCGAAGCAAAACACACAGGTTATTATACTGTAGTACTTGATTGCTGCTGGCAAGCAGGGTGCTGGCAAGCAAGAACGTGAAAATATCAGTGATCCCTGGACATTCTCCCATTCTCTGTTTTTTTCTTTTCATGTGGGTGTGAGAGGTAGCCATGGCAACAGCAATGATATATATTTTTCTTCTTTTGGTTTAGCCCTAATATAATTGGATGAGATATAGTATCTCCCCCTCTTGAATCACTTCTGTAATGTTCTTGGAGTCTTTTCAGAAAACTTAAAATGGAGTCTGTTTTGCAGTTTTCCCATTTATTTTGTAAGCACGTTGTATTAAATTCATTCCTACTTAAAATTGGTTTCTTTTTCCCTAACTGATACATTACATAAATTCATTTATACTTTTAATTTGAACTAAAAAATAAAAGTATGTGTCTTAATGTACGCAGTAACATCTTGTAAAATATTTATGGAACACTGCCTACCTACATCTGCTGTGGAAGGCAGTGCTCTAGAGATGGACCCTTAGTTTTCATCCCTTCAGAGAAAAAAAGGATTTTGCTTTAAAGAGTCACAAAAGCTTGAGATCTTCTAAGAACCCTAGAGTACTTTCTGGTGCATGACAGCAGGCTGCGTTTGACCTTCAACCAGGTTTAAAGGAACAAAGTGCTTAAAACATTAGTGTTGTTTATAAAAATGTATAATATTTTCACAAAATAATTTCTATTTAGTATTCTCCAAGATCTCCAAGACTTTGTAACAGAATGATTAGCAGGAGTGCCACAATCTGTATTTGATTGTAAAACTCATGAAGTGTCTAGTTATTTCTGGACTTCTGGAGCAGATAGTGTCACGCTAAATGTTCATAAATTGTCCTTATACTATCTACCACATGCATATGAAGATATGCAAGAGCCAAGTGAGAGATGGAATTTCTTCCTTCTCCTCTCAAAACATCGTAATTGCTGATATTATAATAGCCCTATGTAGAAACACAGGATATATTGTCTCAGGGTCCTAAGGAACACATAGATTAGGGTTATCCTGCCCTTTATATGAGTGTAAAGTGCCTTAGATTGCAGGGTCATACACAAAACAAGAGGAAAATTCTGGTACATTTTTCTTCAGGTCACTCATATTTTATGAAAATTCTGTTGAGGCACAGGTTCCTGAATTTATCTAATTTATCTATTAAAACTAGATATCTATTCTCCATCATACTTATTTCTGTACTGTGATAAAAACACAAAATATCTCTCAAGTTGTTCCACAATGGCTCAATAATTATTTTTAGTCATCATAGTTGATTGTATAAGCAGCAATTCTGCAACTTTGAAAATGTACTACATTTAAAATAAGCCATTGGAATAAACAGGTGTGAGATACTTCAAAGAAAAAATAAAATAAAACTTAGCAAATACCATACTTTCTATTGTCATTAAACTCAAAAGAATATCACAGTTTACTTCTGTGATATATTTTCCTTGGAAAATAATCACACTTATTTCATATTAATTGATGCTAATCTAAGTTCAATTTATTCTTAGGTAAGTCTTCATTTTGTATTTTTATGATAAACTTATCTTCAATTTATGGTGGAACAATTTTACATTGTGATAATATAATTTAAATTATATAATTAGTATCATGAATTATTAACAGCTTAACTTCAGTGTTCATAAGGTATCATCACTCAGAACTGCCTTATTCAAGAATCCCACTGTGAGCAATTGGTCAAACTCGATGACTTTGATAATAAATGCTTCATCAAAAATTAGGAAATGGCTGAAACTTGTCATCGTGTTTTATAATTTTGCTCCAAATAAGAAATTGTCTAAGCTGATCTTTGACATTTTAGGATTGATTATACAAATTGTATGATTCACTGAAAGGAAAAGTAAAATAATCAATACATTTTGTGATAGCATATATTTATCATATAACTCTTGAAAAATTCCACCAGAATATTTCCTTTAATCTTCATTTGTGTGTACATAGTAAAACACATGTTATTTTTATGTTTTAGTAGCTATCTTATAATATAAAATTTGAAAGAATAATTTCAAACTTTTGTGCAGAATTAATGATGCTAGAAAATATTTTTGTCACATAAAATTGGAAATAACCCATCCAAAATGACTAGAAAACACAATGAGAATCAGAAATTACTATAGGCAGAAATGAAAACATACATACATGCATACATACATATATTGTATTATAATGTTAAATTTCTAAACTATCTTGTGCTTTATAACTGTCTGGAGAATTACTTAAGCTATGTCATGGTTACTCATTGCCACAGTCATAGCTAGAAGTATGCTTTTTGACTTCTGTTAAATCACTCCATGTTTAATAAAAGAGGAAAATAATGTATATGAACTTTAACAGTTTAGCATTTCACATGCCAGCATAACCCTAAACTGAGGTGTCCTCATCTATAATCATTTCAGGATCACTCTACCTAAGCCTAGAAACATTATTTCATCAGCCTTCATAGTAGCAGCTGCTCTAGAGTGTATCTAATAGAAGGGTATAGAGTTGCAATATAATTGTAAGGGGCAGGAACACTAGGAAAGTGATTTGCATGAAATAAGTATTTTAATTTTGACTATGCATGTTGGTGGGTCACCATAGGAGAAGATGAAGACCTCTTATGTGAATCCGTATTTGCACAGCAAACACAATATCTATATTTGTTTGAATGAGGGAAATGTCAGCCTAAAAGAGATGAAGAGTAAGTTAATAAAGTCAACTTAAACTATCTTCTGGCAATCTATATCAGGAGAAGAAAAATTGAATAAATGCCAAGAAAGGGTATTTTTGAACAATGGGATGTTTCTAATTAGATGGATAAACAACATGCACAAAGGAGCCTCTCCACCAGTGCAAACACGCTTCAGTATTATAGAAACAAAGTATCTGATATCAGAATGGATCTTTCCAAATAGAATATATCAAAATTCAACCTCAGATTACATAGATTAAATAGCTCTTCAAGGTGTGATCTATAAAATAAACCATCTTCACAAGGCAGTCCAACTACTGGGTGGTTACTTCACATTCTAAAACGCTCCTTATCTTTTCATGCTGAGTTTTAGAAGCTTCCCCATTTGTAACGTCTTCTATACTGTGTGAATTGAATTTTTTTTTTTGCCTGTCTTTTCACAACAGACTGATCTTATCAAAGCCTAGGACTATCTCATTCAATTTTATATTGCAGCATGTGGCAAATTTTAGAGGCTGCAGATACACTTTTTATTGAATAAAAGAATAAAGTATAAAAAGAAGTAGGAAGAGGAAAAATAATAATAGTTGCCCCCAGTAATGCAAAAAATAAAAAATGCTTTTTAGCAACTAAAGTATTAATTAGATTTATCTTTACTCTTAGTATTTATTATAATAGAACTTATTATAAAAATTTAAGCATTTCAAAAACTAAATCATATTTTTATTATTCCCACATAGAAATGCCAAATTTTAGAATGCATTTCAAAAATAATGTTTCACTTTATATTTCTTTCTAAATATATTCATCTCTGCAGTAATCAAACAGATTCCATATTTGTGAGGATTATCTATACAGTAGATGTGTGAGAAAACAAATACAGAAAAAAAAATTAATGAACTAAAACAACAATCTTAAATTTTTGGTTTGAAGTCACTGAATTATAACAAAAAAAGAATTATGTCTATTCTTTAATATTATTTCCTTGACCAGTCCTCCAGTTAAGCTTTGTTCCTGCAGGCCTCAGGCACTCAGTCTGCTTTCTTCTTTTCTTGCTAACCCCTAACACACAATGCTCCCACCTGGCTTCCCTTTTTTGCTCAAGCCTGCAGCAGACGATGCAGATGCTGCATCTTCAA
This sequence comes from Tarsius wallacei, assembly GCA_963574415.1. Lineage (NCBI taxonomy): Eukaryota > Metazoa > Chordata > Mammalia > Primates > Tarsiidae > Tarsius > Tarsius wallacei. The sequence goes on along the minus strand of CAUYQG010051477.1, from coordinate 11,710 downwards.
CTTTTTCATCTTTTATTAATTCATAAATATGACAAGAAGACAATTTTAATTTAAACCTATTCATCCCCAAGAGGAGATTATTAAGAAAAGAAAAACAAAAATAGACTAATTTTAAAATGTAAGAAATATAAAAGGAAAATTTTAAATTTCCTAATATCTAGCAAAACTCATTTATTTTTAGTCTCTATTCCCTGCCTCACTTTTCTAGACAGTATCCTGAAAGTTTCGAAGATTTCTTGATACCATTTTATTATTCCTAAGGTTAAAATTTTATGCTCCCTTGCTAGTACTGTGACAGGCAGACTTCTGAAGATGACCCCCTCCCTATAGTTGTAATCAGTTCATCACTGATTTAGTGATTAGCATTTTGTTTTTCAAATACTAATCTATGGGCTATTCAAAAGTAACTTCACAGATGGATAAGTCCATTAATCAGCTGACAATATAACAGGGAGATTATGGTGTATTATTTGGGTGGACACATTGTAATCAAAATATCATTTGAAATAGTTAACAATAATTTATTAAGTAGTTTCAAATAGAAAAATATTAAATGTACCAAACACAAAGAAGTGCTAAATGTTTGAGGTGATGCATATATGAATTGTCCCGATCTGAGCAGTATACATTATATTTATCAAGACATCACAATGTATTCCATAAGTATGTACAATTATTACTTGTCATTTACATATTAGCTTAGCTAATTTTTTAAAAGGCAGAAATGGAAAATGGAAGAATCCATTCAAGATGTGACTACAGAAGAAGAGTCAGGAGAGATAATGGAAAGGGTAGCCTTAGGTGGTAAGGGGAACTATAAGTAAAGCTTGAGAAAGAAATCAGACATCCTCTGTGAGCAGAGACAAGACAAGGATGTCCATACCTATTTAAAATAGTACTAGAGTCCTAGCCAGAACAACCAGGCAAGAGACAGAAATAACGTATATTCAAATAGGAAAAGAGAAAGTCAAATTGTTACTTTGCAAATGATATAATTCTATATCAAGAAAACTCTAAAGATTCCACCAAAAGACTCCCAGACAAGTTAAGCAACTTCAGTAAAAATTCCAGGATACAAAATTAACATTCAAAAATTAGCAGTATATCTATGCACCAACAATGTTCAAGCTGAGAACCAAATCAAGAATATAATTCCATTGATAATAGACAAACTCACAAATACACACACACAAATAAAATATCTGGGAATACATCTAACAAAAGGAAGTGAAAGATCTCTACAAGAACTATAAAACGTAATTGAAAATAATCAAAGATGACCAAACAAATGGTAAGACATACCACGTTCATAGATGGGAAGGATCAATATCATTAAATTGCCAATACTGCCCAAAGCAATATATAGACCTAACACAATTCCTATGAAATTATCAGCATCATTTTTCAGAGATCAAAAATAATTCTCAAATTCTTAAGGACACAAAAATCTTAATTGAATTGCTTAGTATTGAATAGCCCCCAATCCTAAGCAAAAAGAACCAAGTTGGAGGTATCACACTGTTAAACTTCAAACTGCACTACAAATCTATGGTAGCCAAAACAGAATGGCAGGTACAAAAATGGACACATAGATCAAATGGCACAGAATAGAGAACCCAAAAATTACACTGCTCACCTACAACCAACACTGGGAAAAGGACACTACTAAATAAATAGTGCTGGAAAAACTGACTAACAATATGCAGAAGAATGAAGCTGAACCCCTTCCTCTTGCCATACACAAAAATTAACTAAAAATTGATCAAAGACTTAAATGTAAAATCTGAAACCACAAAAATTCTGGGAGAAAATGTAAACAAAAAACAAACAAACAAACAAACTCTTCCAGACATTGACACTGACACAAAATTTATGATCAAGACCTCAAAAGCAAGTTTAACAACAACAAAAAATTAACTGAGATTTAATTATACTAACAACTTTCTGTACAACAAAATAAACTATCAGCAAAGTAAACAGACAACCTACTGAGAGAAAATATTTGCAGATTGTGCATTCAACAAAGGGCTAATATCCAGAATCTATAAGAAACTTAAATGAATCAAAAAGGAAAAAAAAAAACCTCAAAAGGTAGGCAAAGGACACGACCTCTTGGTTATGTTTTCTTAAGTATAATAGACATACATACACAAAGAGTGAAATAACATTTAATTTAGTGTCTATAGGTTCAAATATAATTGTTCATTTATTCAGCAAAATGGAAAGTTATAGAAAGATATTACAGAATTATTTGAAGGGAGGAATGCAAAAGGGTATGACAAATTAGTTGCAGGACAATAAATAATTTAGTACTATAGACGACTTTAGGGTCTATTTGTGTAAATTGGACAGGAAAAGCTTAACAGAGAAAGACTAGATTTTAAAAGCCCTTCAATTCTTTATCCAAAAAGATTGAGCGAGTATTTATCACATACCGTGCCAGCCACTGGAAATTCAATAGTGAATAAAGGGAGGATTTCTTGTGTTGTGGAGAATTCACTCCAGTGGGAATCCAAAATTTAATCAAAACATCTCTCTAGTAAATGCGATTACAGCCTATGCAGTCTAGTCAGAATCTCTCCAGCCAATTGCAGGCATTTAGCTTTTGCTCTATAGGCAACAAGAAGTGATTGCACAAATCTACTTAAGACCTTTAAATTTTCTGTTGGGAAGAGAAGTGACTTAATAAGATTATGTTTTATAATAATAGTTCTGGTGACTATAGTGTTAAATAACAGACAAAGGGTAAGTCTGAAGTCAGGAAGACTGCTAAAATTATTATGATTAATATGTAAGGGATGAGAAAACATTAAAACTGAGTGAGAATTAAAATAAGAAATGCATATAGCAGTTATTCAGGAGGAAAATAAAAAACGATTTAACAACTAACTGAATATGAGCAAAAAATATAGGATGATTATTAAGCATTTACTTGAGCAAGTTGCTTCCTTCTACTGAGATATATATAAGAAGAATCCATAAAAATATTAAAATTATATATTTAAATCATCTAATTGAAATCCTCATGTGTCATGTAAATAGTTAAAATAGTCAAATGTAATAAACTGAATAATGATTCTCCCAAAATGTCTACATCTTAACCTCAGGAATATGTTAAAGTTAACTTAAATGACAAAAGGAAACTTGGAGATGAGGGTATGTTAAAAATCTTGAGATGGGAACATTAATATGGATTGTGTCAATGATACTTATGTAATCACAAGGGTCTTTATAAGAAAGAGGCAGGAGATCAAAGTGGAGTTGTAAGAATGTGACAATGGAAGCAGGAGGTCGGTATAACACCAGGAACCACAAGTCAGGGAATGCAGACAGCTTCTACAAGCTGAGAAAGCAAGAGAATGAATTATTTCCTCGGAGCCTCCAAGAGAAAGTAGTGTGCCCACACCTTGACTTTAGTTCATTGAGGCTGATTTTGAACTTCTAACCTGCAGAAATAAATAGTTTAAATTTTAAATCACTAAATTTGTGTTGATTTGTTAACCACAGCAATCAGAAACTAATTCAGATGTTTTTGTATGTGTGAGTATAGATTGGGACAACTGAGAGTTTCTTTACATGGTTAATTTCTGTCTCAGAAGTGTTGAATCTTCACCAATTAATCCCATTACAGATTGATTTGGTGATATAGAAAAAGATACAAAATAATACGCTGGCAAAGGTACCTAATTGACAAACCTTAAGTCTTCTCTCAGGTCTCTCTTCCATCTTGGGAACCTCCTCCTTGGAGAAAAAAAAAATTACTTGAAATCGTAACTTCTTTAGTGTTCTATAAATCTGAAGCTCATCAAAAAGATTATGCTAGGATAATATGCAGAGGTTGGGAGAGATTGTAGATTCCAACAGACTTGGAAAGTGTCCAAGAATGTTGAAAGCTACTACACTGTTCCCTGCATCATTTTGAGAAGGAAACAGTTGCCCACAGGAAAAAAACTGTGTGGAATCTCTATGGAAGTTGAGATCCAGTACCAGAACTTTTGGGGCTTGGTAGTGTCCAAATCTCAGTATGCAGCTAAAACAGGAGACTCCAAGGATCCATGTGGGTTTGAGGAAATGGAGGTGGTGCTTATAAAGGGCAAGAGATTTTATATCCATCTTCTCTGTTTTTGGAAAATAAATAAATTTTCCAGATTTTTGCACGATTAGAGGGATGATATACAAATCACAGGGATAACTGGATTTATTTTCTCATTATCCATTTAAGATAAATACAAGAAGCTGGGTCTGTGACAGTTTTTAGATGTTGAAAATGCAATAATTCATGCATACCTTTTATTGTGAAATAAGGATGTCCACATACAGAATTCAAGAGAGTCTAAAATTATTGTTAAAATTAAATAAAAGAATTTAAACTATTAATAATAAAATAATTAACATTTTTAAGATTAATAAATTTTATTAAAATTAATAGAATTCATCATAGCTAATGGATATAAAATTACTTTGTAAACCTACTGAATTTCTACATGCAAGCAAAAATAGCTCATTTAAATAATTCTCATAAAATTTTTATACAAATGTAATTTACGATAGACACTAAAAAATTCAAGGCATGTAGGAATGAGTTATATCAACAGTGAAATTATTTTTGGAGAAAAATATAAATATATTAAATGACATTGCATAAATATAATTATAATGTGGTGGATAAGGTAATTAAAAATCGTAAAATGATATTAATTATCTTTAAATTGACTTGCTAATAAAAAAAATTCAGTCAAGGTTCCAGACATGCTATTTATTGAACTTGAAATATGTAGGGAAGAACCTAGCACCAGAAAGGGTCAAGATATGTCTCTGAAAATGCTCAACATGAGGAAACATCCTATAGATATCAAGATAACCTGTGAAGCTATAAAATAATACAGTTTGATGTACAAACTGTTAATTAGTACAACAAAACAGAGTAGAGAGCAAAGGACAGATCCAAACCTATATGGAAATTTGATTTATGTTGGTGGTGACTTGGTGCATCACTGGAGTATGATGAACAAATTAACAAATGGCAACTGGGTGACTGATTATATACATAGTAAAAGAAATGAAAGAGCAATGCCCACTTCACACTGTGCACATAACTGAAAAAAATCATACAAGATAGGTCTCATATTAAATACAAGGACAACTTTTTTTTTATTTAAAGGACTATTTTATGTCCTTAGGATAGGGAAGTATTTCTTAGGTAGAGAACAAAAGTAAAACCATAAAGAAAAGATGAATACATTTGACTATATTAATATGAAGAACTTACATTCTTCAAGAGAGGCTGAATAGTTCAGCCCCAAATGGACAGCAATAATTGCAACTTGCATGTATAAAAAATAAAAATAACAATAATCCAGATAACATGAACAATTCCAATGAAACAAGAAAGAAAAATCTCTGCCAACAAAAATGAGCAGAGGAAAATGTGTAGCACACAAAGAAGAACTTTGAATAACTAATAAACATGTGAAAATGTGCTTTAATTCATCAGTCCAAAGAAAAATGTAAATACAATTATAAATAACCATAATTGTATATTGACAAGATCGGTCAAACTTAAAGTGAGACAACCCCTACCATTGGGCTGGAAAAAAAATCTAATTCCCTTTTACATTCCTAACAGGAATATATATTAGAGAATAATTTGCCATTTTATTAATTATATTTGTATATTTGCTTTACTCTATTGTATATAATTTTCATAAAGTGTCTTAAAAGTTACCCAGTCTTAGTAAACTGTATTAAAAAATTCTTAGTGCTACATGTAATAATGGTGCAGCTTATAATGACATCTTAAGATGTGACAAAATATGGGAATATATTAGAAAAAATGTGAATCCTGAATCACAGAGTTCCTGCTTCCAGTTTCACAGTCCAGTTAAATTCTTACAAGTGTTCACATTTGCCACAGTACATTAGTCATATCAGTAAAAATGTAAACAAAATAAGATAAATACTAGCATGACATGGAAGTAATAAAAATCTTCCTTTCAACGATGACAGACATTCTCTGTGAAAAAACTAATGAACGTTATTCCTCCATTGTAGTAGAGTTTTTTTCTTTTACATCTTCATGACATTAATCAATAAACCTGTTGTATTCAATCTTGTGAAGACAATTATTAAATGGGTGCCCAAAGTGGTAAAGAGCTATACTTACACAGTCTCTTAATAAGTCAGTCAATCTGACAAGGGTATAAAAATGTATTTGTAAGAGAGAAAGCACACAGATGATTAAACAATGAATAGAAAGAAACAGTATCTTAATTACTGTAATAGTAGGAGATAACTGTATTAGTAAATCTAGTCTTAAAAGGTAGAAATAAAATTCGAATAGGTTTATTTGCTACAAAAGGAATGATTAAATAAATACTTTTGTATCTATGCTTTATGGATTTCTAACACAGCCAAGGTAGATTTTCCAAGACCACTAAAAGAGAAAGTGCAGGGTGTGGTGAGTGGGACATAGTCATCCGACAACACAGCATTTTTATTTTTTAACATACAGTATTGTGTTTTTATCACTAGAATAAAGTCTTTTCATCTGAGCTGTTATCTATATAAGAGATTTTGTTAAAATTAAAGTGAAAGATAAGTATTTCCTCTATAATATTTCTGTTCAATGTATTTTTGTAAGGATTCTTTCTATTCAAAGGGCCAGAAAAATGGAATCAAACCTGGTTAAAGTTAAAGGGAAATGCATTGTCTCAATTAAAAATGTTAAGAAATTTGTGAAATGCAGCACGTTCTAAGAGCTCAAATGATGCATCAGGAAACTGCACAAGTCCTGGCTCAGCTTTCCTCTAGTCTGTGTGCTGACTTGCATCTCAAAAGGCTTTCACTTTTAAAATCATGACCTCGAGGCAATTGAAGTATTTCCAGATCTCACATCCTTTACCTTCTCATTCAGTGAAGAAGAGAAAGCTTAAAAGTCTTAGAATACTAAACAGTTAACAAAAATCAATCGTGCTGACTTGGTGGCTCACGCCTATAATTCCAGCACTTTGGAAGGCCAAAGTATGAGAATCTTTGGAGCCCAGGAGTTCCAGACCAGTCTGGGCTCAACATAGTGAGAACTTATCTCTACAGAATCTAAAAAAAAAATACAAAACTTGGCATGATGTGGTGACACGTGCCTGTGGTCTCAGCTATCGGAAGACTGAGACAGAAGAATGGCCTAAGCCCAGGAATTTGAGCCTGCATTGACCCAAGATCTCACCACTGCACTACAGCCTGGGTGACAGAGTGGTGTTTTGTCTTACAAAAAAAAAAAAAATCAGTAAGCTTAGAGTTGATTTTCACTGCTATGCATGATTCAGATGGTGTTCCTGTGAATCTCCACCTCCAGAAGAATGTGATGATGCTAACACTCTAAGATAAACAAAGCCCACACAAAGGAGAGGACACTGTATGCTCTCCCAAGAAAAGTATAGTTACTCAGTATGCAGGCCCAGTGCAAAACTGAAGTGCAAGATCTTTTGTTTAACAAAAAATAAGGATTTTTCAACGACAGTAGAGTAGTAAATCCAACATGGCACTCTTCTAAGCATGGGGTCTTGTCCTATGGCCTAGGCTGTATTCTCATAAAGCCCCTGTTGTGCATTGTTTAAACAGAAGAAGGGTGGATACATTCTTGTTGGCAAAAATAGGGTACGTCCAATAGAGAAATTGAATGTAAGCTTTTATTCATCCTTTACAATTGTTATCCCAGCTAGTATTTTTGGTTTGGGCTTTGGAAAGTCCCAAACTGGGGGGGGGTGGGGGGGGGGTGAGGGAGTGGGGGGCTTAAATTGATAATAATGTAAACCAGGAAACATATATACACTCTTTTCTTTTATATCTGCTATACCTTAACTTGCATATTTTATTTTGCATATTTTCTTTTTTGTATATTTACTTGTGTATGCCAATATCTCCCACTCTCAAGGAAACAGAAACATTTTCAAATAAGCGGAATCTCCTATTCTCACCTTAACACAGGCTTTCCTGCTGGCTTCCCCTCTGACTTCTCTCATTCATTCTAATCCTCTGTTATATTTATCTCCTCTGTTTTCCTGGGGCACATCATGTGTCCCTCACTTTTCTGGTGACTTTTCAGTTGTAGTCATCACTGAATCTAACTATGGTGTTCACGGCATGAAGCTCAAGGCCTTGCACCTAGCAGGGTCCAATAAATATTTGATGAGTAATTGAATATAATTATTTACTTTCACATGGTTGTGCCTATTGTGTTCTTGGATCTGACTGAATTCCACCATTTAATTAGTTAGTATATGGCAGAACATGAGCATAATCCCTGGTACTAGGCAGTTCTCAAAACAACATGTAATTTGATTTGAAATTGTGAGACTGAATCATTTATTTAGATGTATACTTTTGTGTCTCACATCTATTTTGTGTTGCTCAATCTCCAACTTTGCCATGAGTGCAGAAGGTATGCTAGATATAGTATTTTATTTTAAATAAGATATGCTGCTATAAACATAATTATAATCTATAATTTTCTACATGGATAATTCTGCATCCATAAACAATATTGTTTATTTAATTGTGTGTGTGTGTGTGTGAGAGAGAGAGAGAGAGAGAGAGAGAGAGAGCAAGTGAGTGAAAGACACTTGCCTTCTGTTATCTTAATTATGTTCTGAGCCCCATTATATTTTAATTTAGGAAAGCTTTATACAAACATGAAAAAGACTGGCTTGCTGGATGACTTTATAATTATGTTTCATATACCAGGTTGTCATGACTAATTAGTCACTTTTATACCTTAAATAAATACAAAGTAAGCGACACTTCATATTCTTAAACAAAATGATATTAGCACATTATTTTCTGGTTAAAGACCTTACTAGAGTACAAACATGTTTGCATACCTTATCTGTAATTGCAAGTGTTACTGTAGTAGGAAAGCTATTAACATTGTGTGGTGAACATTTAAAATAATGCCCCAGCTGAAAGAAAAAATATTAAGAAAATAATTTAATTATTAGTTTGATTGCTTTTTAATCTGTTTCATCAGCCTTCTGCCTCAATGCTTATCATAATTTTAATTCTTCTAGTAAACTGTAACTGAATGATCCAAAAGATCATCATATTTCCTAAGTCTGACAATAGAAAGAAAAAACAATTTCCATGATCAGGCTTTATGTTGCTTAGATGTATTTTTGCCTTAAATATTTATTATTTTATACTAATTAAAGTCCATTTTTATGGTTATCCAAGTAAATAATGTATATCTTACTACTCATTTTTATTTTAATAAGTACTAAACATATAATATTTTCAGAAAAAATGAATTATAAAAACTACTTTGTACTAAAAAATACTTTATATGTTCATCTAATTACAATATTTTATGTTTATTTACATGCATATTATTTACATATGATCATCTATTTATATTAATAGGAATTAATTAGATTACATCGATGGAAATGCAAATATTTACATAGCGAGAGAACAAATAAGACTCTACTATTAAGGGATCAATGAATGTAACTATAGGCTGAAAGTTTCAAACATAGGCTGGTTAATTTTATAAATACAAGGTTTGCTTAATGGCTTAAATGTTAAGACTGCAGCTTAGTCAAAAATGTGACACTGAACTTGATGAAAAATTGAAACTAATTTAGGCGTTCCAAGGTTGTACATGCTTTATATTTTGTAGAAAAATGTTATTTGACTGTATTACAAAATAATCTGTATGCTTTTACTTAAAGGCCAAAAAGACTGAAAAGCAACTTGAAGCAACTGACAAAATGTCTCTGGAAGAAAAGAGGATTTGGTGACCCAAATTGTCAAACTTGTCATGAACATTAATTTAATTTAAATCTGTAATCACACAATGATATTCAAATGGAAAATTAGGGAATTATGTAATCAATTTTATCAATCTGGATAATCCAAGCCTAAATCCTTTTTGATCCTCAATAGCCTGAGAAGATTTTAGACATTTGTATTTTTCATATAATTGCCTTAATTCTCTCTTTAACTTTTTCTTCATATTCAAATTTAAACTCATCCTGCATTCATATTTGTTCTTCAAACATATGGAGAAAAGTATTCTGACATAGAATAAGTGGTAGTATTAATACTCTATAAAGCATGCTCATGAAAATAGATCATAAAAAAGCAAAGGGATTTACACATATGTTTCTGTTGAAATTACAATGAGATACATATTTCCTTTTCTGCTTGCAAAAAAAAAGTCCTCGAAACTTACCTTATTTAGCACTTACTTTAATTAGTAGAAGATTAGTAACTATATTGCCTCACATAGACTTGATAAATGCTGTGTTTGTGTGTGTGTGTGTGAGTGTGTGTTAAATCGGGAAAGTTAGTATGTCCCTAAAACAATAACAACCAAATATAGTGTGGATTGTATATATGCATAGTACATTTTTAAAAGTCATTTTGTTCTTTTCTTTAGAGAACTGGCAAGTTCCAAGATAACCAGTTAAAGATAGGATACTTGCTATAGTAATTGTCTTACATAAAAAGAGATGTATTAAGATGTTATACATGTGGCAACCCATCTGTTTCTGTTTTTGTTATATTCATCGCATGCATCTGTTCATATTCAACTATAAGGAAGCACTTAATCATAATTTATACATCAAAACTGAAATTTAACTCTGGTCATGTAAAAACTTTACTTTCTTAAAATGTGTGCTAAGTTCAAAGATCAACAAATTTTCAAATTAAGCCTCCAGTTAAAATGAAATTTTAAAAACATCTAGCTATTTAAGGAGGATCCAAATCTCAAATGTGTGCAGATTGTTTTAAAAGATATACAGGCCATCCTATATATGGTTCATCCATTCCAGGAAACTATAAACACTGATCATAGAATGTTGAACTAAAATTTTTGTCATATTTGACTGTGTTAATATAATAATGAAATATATACACATGAATATAAAAGATTATTTTAATGTAAAATTTAAGTGGTGATTATCCTAATGTTTTACTTTGAATTAAAATTATCCATGTTGTGTGTAGCTTGAAGCTTATACTAATTTTGAGGTTGTTTTTTTTTTAAAGCATTCAAGTTGAAAAAATATAATAAAAATAAAATGAAAACATGTAATAAAAATAAAATAAACAGACATAAAAGGCATGTTCTGAAAGAAAACAGAACTGAATGAACCCACTTGTGTATTGAATGAATAAAATATTAGTACAAAAGGAAAAAATACTGATCCAAGTAAGTTTTGAATATGGTACTTTGATTCTGTATTCTTAGACTAAAGACAAATACAGCTACAAATAAATCTTAAACTTTAATTAGTAAGTTTGTGTTTTTAGTGGCATTGGTTCAGTAATGCTGTGCTTTTTAATGTTGCAGAACTAGCAAATGAGTAAATGTTGTTGAGACATGATTTTTAAGCCGGGCTCGGTGACTCAGCCTGTAATTCCGCGCCTTGGGAGGCTGAGGTGAGTGGATTGCCTGAGCCCCGCGGGTTTGAGACCCGCCTGGGCAACTTGGCGAGACCTCATCTCTACAATAAATCAAAAAATTAGCCAGGCATGGTAGCGCATGCCTGTAGTTCCAGCTACTTGGAAGGCTAAGGCAGAAGAATCACCGGAGCCCAGCAGGTCGAGGCTGCGGTGGCCGGGAGTGGCCACTGCACTCCAGTCTGGGCCACAGAGTTGAACTCCAACTCAAAAAAACAAAAAAACAAAACTTATAATTTGCTATGTAACC
>CAUYQG010051473.1:0-10561 GCA_963574415.1 Tarsius wallacei | reverse complement strand
TATCTATCTGAGGATGGGGAGACACCTCTTATCAACAAGGGTACCTGAACGAAATATTTTTGTATGCCTAACCCCTAACTGTACCCCACAATAACATAATAAAATAAAATAAAATATTAAAAAAAAAAAAAACTCCACCATGGCAGCAATCATGTGATTAACCCACCCATCTGCCTGCTGTCCATGACCTGCGTCAGTACCTGCGCTTGCCTGCCCCTTCATGATGACATAGAGCAGACCACCACCCAATTACCTTAATGATCTTCCCCCATCTAGGGAAGTGATTAAAAGGACTCAACAACAAGAAACCAGCGGCCATTGCCTTGCTAGACTCTGGTGTGGCCATGTGCTCTCTGAGCTATGGCTGTCGCCATGCTTCCTGACTTTGGCCCCCTCCCACACCTTGGGGAGATGAATCTTCTCTCTCCCTTCTCTTTCTCTCTCTAAATTACTTTTAAATAAACTTTTTTTTCTTAACCTTTTTGTGTGTTGCAATTCTTTGCATCTACTCAGATCTCTGGGTTACTGGTGCTGCGCCTCCCCTCGCCTCTCCATCCACCCTCCCCTGTCCGTACCCTAACATTAAGTGTATATTTCCTCAGCACCATCAGCAACTCGAGGGGGTACAGTAACTGAGTCTATGTTTGCAAATTCCCAAACTTAGCACATAAACATTTAGAAAATCCCCAATACTTCTCCAGTTAATGTTTGTTGAAAAAGTGAATTTCATCCTCACAACCCCCTCAGGAAATTAGAGGAGGGATTATTACCATTTTATAGATGCAGAAACAGACTCTTGGAGGTCCATTTACCTGCCCAAGCACAGGGGACTGAGAAGCAAACTCTGGATAAACAAAAGGGCAAACAAAGTATATACCCTTTGTCTACAGGGAGTGGTACCTATGGGAGAACTAATGGAGAGTAAGAGTAGAATAGATCAGGGCCAAATTTTGGTTGCCTTTGAACATCAGCCTGAGAGTTGGAAGTGTTATTTTGGGAGTTTCTGAAAGTTTGTTTAGTGATTGAGAATACAAGAAGCGGAAGGATATAGAGAAATGTGCAAAGTGATATTTTAGGAAGGTTATTGGCATAGGGGAAAATAGGATGGGTTGGAGAATGAAGAGTCAAGAACTGATTAAGAGATTCTTTGTGTCCATCAGGACCAGGATGGTAGCAATGGAAATAGAAGAGGGCACACATTTCAGAGACCTTATAGACAACAAATAGTTCAGCCTCAGTGACTGGTTGAATGAGGAGTGGGTGAGGGAGGAGGAATAAAGGATATTGACTAGATTTCAAACCCACAGAAAATTGACAGCAGTGGGAAATCTAGACAGAAAGTGGGTTTTGAACCAGGATGTTAGTTTCCGTTATACACATGTTGCCTAGGGTGATAATGGAACACTCGAGTGGAAATGTCCAGGGGGCCATTAGAAACTTAGTGCCGAAACCTCAAAGAGACTTAGTGGAAGCCATGAAAACAGGTGAACTCTCTGAGGAAGAATAGAAAATGGGTCCAAGTCAGAACCTCCAGCCATGTCCACATGTAAAGAATTAGCACAGAATGAAGGAGACAGTGTGGGATCGTGGAGTGACAATTGAAGCCAAATAACAGAGTTTCAACACAGTAGAAGTAACAGCACCAGGTGCTGCAGAAAGGTCAAGGAAGATGAGGAGAAATGGCTATTGAATTTCGAGGAATAGGCTGTCTCTGATTATCTTCAAGAGAAGGGCAGAAACACTTAGGTGCAGTGGCTGAGAGCAGTGAGAGAGGAAGAGATGGGAGGGGAAGAGAGATGACTGTGCAGGCACAGTAGAGACAAGCACGGCTGGTATTGTTTACTCGTCCCTTTCAATGAATACAGGAGGAGTTGAGCCTCCATGTTATGTGCAGCGAGACAGTGACGTGGGAGATACTGGGGAGGGCATCACTTGGAAGCAACAGGAAGGTGTGGAAGTCATTTTATACCACAAGAGCCCCTTTGTGTTAACCTGCAATTGACCCATGAGCGGCCTATCATCAAAGTCAAACATCAACCAATCAGAACTGCCATGTTTCAATTCCTCAGTTGTATGGCGGGGACAGAAAAGAGGTCAACTCCTGTATAAAAACAACCTAAAACCGATGGCTAGAGACAGATAGCCCCTCTATCGCCACCCTGCCCGCTGCTCCCTTGCAGTGTATTCAGTAAACCTGTCCTTCTTTACTCTGATCTGACTTGGGTGAATTCTTTGATCACTCGCCCCTCTGGTGACTGGTCACTATCCTCAACAGAAGTGCAGGCTGGATACCCAGGGGAGTGGGGAGAGAAGGAGAAGGGAGTCAGAGTCTAGTTTGAAGAAAGGGGAAAGAGCAAGTACTGAGGTCAGTCCAAGATGATCTTACTGGAAAAAGCACAAAAAATAAGTTTCTAGGGTTCAGCCTAGCAAAAAAGAAATTAAACTCCCCAGAGAACAGGAGAGGGTCCCAGATGGAAAGCACTAAATTCAGTTGTTGCCAGGATTTGCCCAAAGTAGGAGAAGAGCAAAACTCATCCCCAAATTAGGACACTCAACTGTACACTGTTGACAGTCTAACTAATGAAGTCTGTACTAGAATTGCAAGGTCATTGAACGTCAACACTAGAAAGGTCCAGAGACATCATCTGATCCAACTCTCTCACTTCACGACTTAGAAAATAAGGCTCAGAGAGGTATAGTAAATGAACCAAAAATCACACAACTAGTTTAGGGTCAAACTTGGACCAGAACCCACGACTCGCAACTCCTGGTCAAGTGTAGTTCCTGGCAAATAGCAACTCTCGGGACAATTCCAATCCTATACAATTTCTTCTGTCCAATAATGATGATTTTATTTGGATGTATATAGAACAAGCCAGGATTTCATTTTGGTACCTTCATATGGCTTTTTATATTAAAAATTTGAATAAAGCAATAAATCAGGAAACGAAAATCATTTGTCAGATCATGCTGCCCAATTTTGAGTTCTGCAAATATAGTCACCGCAACTGCATGGCAGAGTTATTAAAAGCATGACTCTGGAGTCAGACAGGCCCAGCTGTGAATCCAGGTGAGCTCTGCCACTTATAATTTATGTGACATTGAATGAGACGTTTGACCTCTGTGGGAGAGGGTGGCAGAGAAGGGAGGGACAGTAATCGACCACACTGTCCCCATTACCCAGAGGATGGAGAAAAGCAGTGACAAGACCCAGAGAGGAAAGCAACCAAAGCTGCCACTAATACCTGTTTCCCTCTGGAATAATCCCAGTGTTGCGGCCGGAGATGATTTGAAGGCTTTTTGAGAGGCAGACCTGAAGAGAAAATGTAATTACTTTTTCCTGCACTTGAATTCCAGGCGGTGTCCTTTCAAAATAAAAAAGGCACTTCAGGGGTGGAAGGGAGGAGCAAGAGAAGAAACGAAGGATGGAGAAGGGCCATTCGTGCTGAAGTCGGTGACATTTTGCCAGAGTGACTCCCTTTGGGAGCAGCTGGTGCAAATGTCATTCAGCGAGACAGTAGGAAGCAAGAGAAAGCAGTGGGCTCTGCAGGAAATAACTTGATCTGCTCCCACTCCCACCAACCACTCCCTCCCCTCCCCCAAACTCTGACCCTCCAGGAAAGAGGTTAGGCCTAGGCACTGAACTGAGGTCATTGGCCTTGGGAAGGTTGTAGACATCTTGGGGTATCAATGCAGTCATAATGAAGCACATATCCAACCCTAGTAGAGCTTCCTAACTCATCCCTGGGGGTCTCTGTCCAGAGAAGGCAAGGCTCTGAGCCTTACCCACGCGATGTAGACCTCTGGACCAGGACAGATGATACTGGGTAGCCACTACCACCAGTGCATCCCAGGACAAGTGCAACTGTTGATGATTAAAGAGTAGACATCTACAAAATGCAACCCTGGGCTCTTCAAGTTGATCATTTGGAGGCATGAAAGAAGGAAGAAGAAAGAGTCAAGCCAACCCTGGGTTGAATCCAGGTCTGCCACTTTCTACGTGACCTTTGCAAATTACTTAACCTCTGTGCCTCACGTTCTTCGTCTGAAAAAGAGGGAAAATATCGCTCACAGGGATTCTGGGGAAATGAGATGCAGTGTCACAAGTTCCCAGAGGTAAGGAGGTACAAGGAGGTGCTTGACAGACAACCTTACACATACATATGGATTATTAAGGAAGTATCAAGTTCATTAGCACTGACAAAAGATCATAGGTCCCTGGCCAAGGTCTCAAAGTCATTACGCAGGAGGATGGACATTCATAAAACTCAAAGAGGCAGGATGAGACTGTTATTTCAAGCTACTGATGTACTCAAACAGTGACTGCATCGACTCCGGAGATTGATGAGACAGACCTTCAGGTCTAATGCACAGTTCTGTGACCTGAGATACTTGACCCACTGGTAAAACTACTTCTTAAATAACTTTTTGGTTTTTATTTACTTATATAATACGATGTATGCCTCCACCTGCTTTCAAAAAACAATTTGCTGCAACTCTATAGAGACGTGAAATCTACCTGCTGGCCACAGTGCTTAAGACATAGTAAGTATTTACTCTTGGGTGGCCCACAATGTCCTTGTTAGGTCCTAAGTAAATGTTGTCCACATGCTATTCTGAAAAGAGTCCCGACTCTTTGAGAAAACAGTGATGTCCAATATAAACTGAGACTTTGTGACCAACCTATCGGGCTAATTCCTATGAGGACTCTAGCAGATAAATTCGAAAAAACAACTTTGGAAAAGATTAAGCTTAGAGTAAGTTGCCATCAAAAATCAATAAAGATAGTCACAAGAGGAGAAAGTCGGGTGGTAAGAAACTTACTGTACCAGTTGAATTGAGGGTTTCTTCATTCTGGTAAAGGCAGGTGATTCATAGTTCTGTTTCAGGAGTAAAGAAGGAAACTTGCTCAACAAACTAAGGCTTTCTCTTTGGTTTTCAAAAAAGAAGTCATATATTGAATTTCTACCTGTCAGAGGCTTCACACTGTGGGTGGAATGGTGAAAACACGTGGGTGCTGTCTCCCAGAAGAACAGGATTTGAATCTTAATACTTAACTGTATATACTTTAAAAATCTGCTCATCCTTCCTGGACCAGAAATTTCTCATCTGTAAATGAAAATAATAAGTGGCCAGAAGCCCCAAAGTTAAGCCCACAATCTCAAAAGATTTAAACTTAACATTGACAATTTAGAGTGAATTGAAAGATACATTTTTCTCAAAGATTCAATGATAGAGTTGGATATTTAGCTTGGTTCTGGCTTTTTATTTGTTTTTAATAGAGAGGTCCTTTTTCAAAGGAAGATCTTTTCCTTTAGGCTAAGCATGTATTTGGGAAACTAAACTCTTAGGACCTTAACACAATAATTTCTCTTAATTGAAACCAAACTCCCTAAAGAGGGACGAAGTTGGCATTTAAGTGCTGACTGGAAAGCCTAGCTATGCAAAGTTCAATCTAAGTAGTTTTCTAGCAACTGAAATTCCTGACAATGGAATGCATTCTTTCCCTACAAAGTGGATTTTCTGCAACTGCTCTGGGCATCTTCTGGGACACTGTAGAAAGGGATTCCCGGATCACAAAGAAGGTTGACGATAGGGTTCTTATCTACACATTTGGTGACTATTGGTACTTGGAGAGGCACACACCAGCGAGTAGCTGAGAAGTCACCCACCACACACAGAGAGCTGGGAAAAGGGAATCCAGCCTAACTATGTTTTCTTGCAAATTAGGTGCTGTGACAATTCAGGCACTGAAACACACAAAGTATCTGTGTTTAATTAACAAGCTGGAGAAAACAATGCTAATAATTGATTGATGCATGAGAACAAGGCATCGGAAAAATCACCAGCAGAGTGTTGCCAGCCAGTTCCCCCTTCCAGGCAGTGATTAGCGTTCCACGACTCCCCAAAGAAACATCAGCGGAAATAGTTCCAACTCCAGGTAGGTGCCTACCCTTGACCCTGAGGCAGGAAGCAGTTGAAGATGTATTTCTCAATTGATCTAATTGCCCATATGTGCTAGCCCTGAGTCCCTCTGGGCTTTGGAGACTGCTCATATCACAACGGGCATGCTGCTCTGACCCATTTACCAAGGAACCGTAAGGCTGTGAGTTGGGAGTGGGGCCCAGAAAAGAGGTGGCAAGGAGGAAGCAGCCCTGCCACTGGGGCCTTTGACCCAGTAAACCCAGTCATGCTCTTAGCATCTACGGTCAATCAGGAGGCTACATGGGACCTCCAGAAGGCGACCTGGAAGGAGAATCCTAGCACTGACCTCAGGGGTGTTGGAACAGCCTTCCTCACTGACATTGAATCTCCTCCGAAAAGCCATATCTAGCTTGTTACTGGGCCTTGGCAGAAGGGAAATGTCTAGCCGTGAGAGATCAAGTGACCACAGGGCCTGAGTTGCCAATCTTGACCCGAATGCTGTCTGACCCTCTGAATCTGTAAAGTTGAATGTGCGCAGCAGCATTCAATCACCAAAAGGAAGAAGCATGTTCAAAAAGCCAGAATCCCACCTGCCTGGTGGGAGCTGGAGCCACAGCTGAGAAGAGGCTATTGCTGCAGACACCCGCGGAGGTCACTGTCACCCACCAGGTCCAGGGACTCCAGGCAACACACGGTCCCCCTCTTCTAGCTGGTAAGTCGTATGAAGACCAGAAGTCCTCACGTCAAACGGCAGAGCAGTGGTTCTCAACCGGAGTGAGTTTGCCACCATATCTGAAGACATTTCTGAGTGTCACCACCCGGGGTGCTACAGGCCTCCAGTGGGCAGAAGCCAGGGATAATGCCCCCGTACAGGGGCAGGCACCTCCCTACCATAACAAAGAGTTCTCTGGCCCCAAATGTCAACAGTGGCAAGACTGAGAAACTTTATTGCAGAGAAAGGGAAAGAAGAAGAGAAAAATTAAGGAGATCAGTGATTAACATACACCCCATAAAAATACACTCAGCTACAACCTTCCTCATTTCTAGCACTAGTTACGAGGTCATAGTTCACATTCTTTTACTACCTCTGTGATGTTTCCTCTGTGTGCATGTTAATATTCCAGGGCATGTATTTAGGGTTAGGGTGAGCGTTAGAGTTAGGGTTACAGTTAGGGTTAGGGTTAGGGTTAGGGTTAGAAGTTTTATTGTCAGAAAGATTTAAGAATCCCCACTTGACGTACCTACTTGTATCTCCTTACTTCTACCCCACACCCCAATCTTAGGAGACAATTGGCATAAAACACTCCAGTAACGCTTCTCAGAACTACCACTCACCAATCAGCATCAGAGATCCCAGAAGGGGCAGATTTTTGACTCAACGTCGTTTTTTTATCTGTGCAAAAGATAAAGATATCTTATATTTTCTTTACATATCTACTCTATATCTGACAGGTCAGTACTGGCATAAAAATCTTTCTCCCTTGTCTATTCAACAAATATTTCTTGAGCACTACTGCTTATTGCAATGGTAAAAAGACCAATATTCTGCAAGTCTTCACAGGACTTATGGTCCATGGTTCTGTAATCATTATCGTTATTTTCATCATAGCCTTTTTGAAACAAGAGACCAGAAGAACTCCCGTTTCTTTTTTCTTTTATTATTTCTTTCTTTTTTAGAGTTGTGGTGTACATGTGAGGATTTACTACAGAAGCAAATTGCATGCATGTGAGGGTTGGACGCCCTGTCTCCCCTAATAGTGGACCTGGTACCCAGTGTGTTTCCATGTGCCCCTCAACCCCCCCTCCCTTAGTTAACTCCCTTAGCAATGTCTAGTGTCTGCCATTCCCAACCTTGTGCTCACTTTTGAGGGAGAACATGCAGTATTCAGTTCTTTGTTTCTGTGATAGTTCGCTTAGTATGATGGTCTTCAGCTGCATCCATGTTGCTGCGAAGGACATGATTTTGTTAGAAGTACTCCCATTTTTTTTTTTTTGTTTTGAGTTGGAGTCTCACTCCGTCGCCCAGACTGGAGTGCAGTGGCCGCTCCCAGCCACCGCAGCCTCGACCTGCTGGGCTCTGGCGATCCTTCCGCCTCAGCCTTCCAAGTAGCTGGAACTACAGGTGCGCGCTACCACGCCCGGCTGATTTTTTGATTTACTGTAGAGATGAGGTCTCACCAAGTTGCCCAGGCGGGTGTCGAACCCGCAGGCTCAGGCAATCCACTCACCTCAGCCTCCCAAAGCGCCGGGATTACAGGCTGAGCCACTGAGCCCGGCCACACAGAGTTTTTAAGCTCCTTCTTTTAGGCCTCTCCCTTCTGGAACTCTGCCTTTGTAGCTCTGAGCTCCTAACTCTGTCTCTTTCCTGCAGTGAGACAGTGAGTGACTTAGATTGGACACTATTTCCCTGCAGTGTGGTTTGGAAAATGCCCTCAGGATGAAAGCTGGAATGAACACAGGGCTCATCTAATGTGCTTCATTTCTTATATGTTTTCTTTTCCTAAAGAATCATAGTCTTACATTGACTAATGTCCAATATTTTATCCAGCTTTTAGAACTGTTCATGTGGGAAAGTTAATTTCAGTACCATCCACTATATCGTGACCAGATCCAGACCAATTGTTTTTTAAAAATACTTTTCATGACAGATTGTCCTCTCCTCTCTCTTTCTCTCTCTCTGTATATATATATATATGGATTCTCCTCTCCCCATATATATATATACACACACACAGTTATATTGGCATATAAGTGCTAATCTTTTTGTGTCCTGAAAAGTTTATCTAATTATCTCCTTTGTTATAGATTAGGAAACTGATGTTCAGAAAGTTTAAGAGAATTGCCTAGCCAGTCAAGAGCTGGAATTGGAACTCAGATTACTTTGACCCCAATTTTTATTATAACATACTACCTACCTAGCCATTGATAAGTCAGTTTTACCACAATTTTTCATCAATGTTCTTGTGGATTAAGATGTTTAAACAAAGAGAATATTGAAGTCATTGACTGAAATTATTACCGATGTTTGTATGAGAGATTTTCTCCTCTATGCTCAGAATGTTGATAACTGATATTTGGTATTTAAAATAGGGAGAGCTTCTGGGGGTATTAGCCACAGTTTTTTTTTAAAACCAATATCTTAGGATGTTAAAATAATCCTGACCCATCTAGAGGAAACGGAGGCAACCTGTCATTCAAGGCAGACACCTGAAATTACCATCCATGTTGCTTTAAGAGCGAGACTTCTGCCGTGATTTGCTGCCAGGTTCAGCTGAGGTGCATTTTATTTACATCTGCCACATTTGGTGGGTCTCCCGAGGGCAAATTTATTGCCACTTCTGGAATTTTAACACCCATAAGGCTGCTAGCCTTGGTCTCATTTGTAACAATTCTTTGGAGGGTCCTGTGCAAGTCTGAGGTGGAAAAATCTAAGAATGAAAGGTTGTTGAGAAAGAACAGGAAAATGTGCTTATTGTAAAAGGGGAAATGTTCTAATTTGGGTTGATCTTTGTGGAAAGGAACCTCAGGAATATTTCAGTAGTAACCAGGTGTTACAGAAATTGAAATATAGGTTAGAGAGAGTTTGTAAATACCTGTGTTCTCATGTTTTTGTTGAATGAAAAAATGACTCCCCACCGTGGTCAAGGGATGGGAGCTTATTTGTCAACAGAACAAGGGATTCCTTTTTACCCCCCTCTATTCCTTTTCTCCTCTTGAGAAGACATAGGCGATTCCTTTTTGAAGTCCTTTCTCCTCAACCCTTCTTTCTGGGGCAAACCCGATCACCAGTCTTTTCTTTTCTTTTCTTTTCTCTTTTTGAGTCGTTGTCTCCCTCCGTCGCCCAGACCGGAGTGCAGCGGCCGCTCCCGGCCCCCGCAGCCTCGACCCGCCGGGCTCAGCGATCCTTCGCCTCGGCCTTCCGAGCAGCCGGAACGACAGGCGCGCGCCACCACGCCCGCTGGTTTTTGATTTATTGTGGAGACGAGGGCCCGCCAAGTCGCCCGGGCGGGTCTCGAACCGGCGGGCCCGGGCCATCCACTCGCCTCGGCCTCCCAAGGCGCGGGAGCCCGGCTCAGAGTTTCCCGTTTGCTGGTTTCCAGAGCATCTTGACTCAGGGGCGGTGGTGGCCCGCCGCGGGGCGAGGAAACCCACCTACTGAACACACTCCGGGCAGTGAAGGAGGAGAGTTTAGAGACGCCTACCGCTTTTCAGGCAGGACCCGCGTCCCAGGCATCCCGGACGCAGGAAAAGCGGAAAAATCCCTCTCAAGAGTGTTTTCCTCGCCGTCGGGCGCGGCCGGCCAAAGCGCCCGGGACAGAGACCCGGGGCTGCGCCCGCCTCGCCGGGGAGGGCCGCGACCCCCGTCGCCAGGGCCGGCTGCGGTCGGGGGCGGGCCGCCCCGCGAGGCTCCGCGGGCGAGCGCGGCCGCGCCCGGCACCAGCTCCGCCGGCACGCCCGTCGCGTCGCCCGACGGAGGCCCCGAGCGGGCCGGCCCGCTCTCCCGGGACGCGTTCTCCCGGGGAGGCGGCCCGCTCCAGCTGCCCGCCCGGGCGTGCCGCCGCGGCCGCGAGCGAGCGCGAGGCGCCCCGCGGCCGGAGGGCGTGTCCCGGCCGCCCCGCCCCGCCCGGCCCGCAGC
>CAUYQG010051472.1:0-17140 GCA_963574415.1 Tarsius wallacei | reverse complement strand
CTCATAAGTGGACCTTGAACAATTATTGTAATACTATAAGAGAATGATTGGCAGTTGAGGGAAACTGCTAGGGGAGAGAGGGGTATACTTCATCAACAAGGGTACCTGCATAATCAATGTTTTTATACCTAACCCTGAATTGTACCCCACATCTTTATTTAAAAAAAAAAAAGATTTAAGTAAAGGGAAAGACATAGATGTCTTAGCTAGGAAGCCACAAAATATAACAATATTCATTTTCTTTTAGTCTATAAATTAAATAGATTCCCTGTCAAAATACCAACAGGAACTTTTGGTTTGGGAACTTGAATTTAAAGTTTATCTAAAAAGATGAAAGTAGATATTTTTGAAAAAGAAGAATAGGAATGAGGGGAAGCCAGCCCCATATAATATTGAAGTGTGTTCTGTGGCTCAACATGGACAGGTACTGATACAGGAAAAGAGTCTAGTAGAACAGTGTAGGGTCCAGAAAGAAACCTAAGAGTGGGGCATCATCAGAAACAAAAATGCATTTGAGATAAGTGGCATAAAGTGGAATGTTTAGGAAAGAATATTGGTGTAACTAGCAAGCCATTTTAAAAACAAATATAGAAACACAAAACTGTGCTTTTGTTTCTCACCTTATGAGGAGAATAAATTCCAGATTGATTAAACTGTTAAACCCAAAAACTAAAAAAAAAAAAAAATGCCATTCTTTCCTTCTTTTTTTGAGTTGAGAGTCTCTCTGTCACCCAGGCTGGAGTGCAGGGGCATGCTCACAGCCACCACAGCCTCGACCTGCTGGTCTCGGGATCCTTCCACCTTAGCCTTCCAGATAGCTGGAACCACAGGCATGTGCCACCATGCCCAGCTGATATTTTGATTTATTGCAGAGATGAGGTCTTGCCATGGTTACTCAGGCTGGTCTCGAACCCCTGAACTCAGACAATCCTCTCACCTCAGCCTCCCAAAGTGCTGGGGTAACAGGTACGAGCCACTGTGCCCAGCTCATTCTTTCCTTCTTACAAGGCTTGGGTCTTGGGGTAGACAGCAGTGAGGCCAGGCTGAATCACTTAAAGTATTAAGTCATTCTTGGTGGTTCCATTCCCCTTTGCCATGCACTTACTCTCCTAGTCTCCCTTGCAGCCATGTGACCTAGTACCAGCCAAGGAGACTTAAGGGGAGACCACTGGGGGGAGGGTCTTTCTGGGA
The DNA here is from genome assembly GCA_963574415.1 of Tarsius wallacei. Taxonomy (NCBI): domain Eukaryota; kingdom Metazoa; phylum Chordata; class Mammalia; order Primates; family Tarsiidae; genus Tarsius; species Tarsius wallacei. The sequence goes on along the minus strand of CAUYQG010051472.1, from coordinate 15,949 downwards.
TCAAATTAAAATCAGCATGAATAGAAAGCCTCATCCTTTCTGTTTTGGCTTCTACCCTCTTCGTCCTCTTCATTCCACTTGGTGTACTCGCCTGTGAGAATATAATACTGGAGCTGTGGCAGCCATCTTGTCGTCATGCAGGGAGACACATTGATGATGACTGATTGGAAAAGTAAAAGGATCTTGGGTCGTTGTGATATTTTGAAATACATATATTTGGTCTTTGTTCCATTTCCTGGTGTACAACTCCTAAAATCCTTGGAATTTCCAAAGCGCTGTATTTTGTATTCTAATGTTGACTGATAGCTTCAGGATGGGACTGGTCACAGGAAAGACAAAGGCATGATTAAAAATTGATACTTTCAGCCCCTCCTCCCCCGGTCTCTGGGGAGAGTAGAGGGGCTGAAGTTCCAGTAGGTCACCAATGGCCAATGTTTTAACCAGTCATGCTTACCTAATGACACTTCCATAAAAACCCAAGAGGACTAGGTTTGGAGAGCTTCTGGATAGCTGAACACATGAAGGTTCCTGAAGGTTGGTACACAGGGAAGGCATGGAAACTCTGCACCCCTTCCCCCATATCTCATCCCATGCATCATTTCATCTGTATCCTTTATAATAAACTGATAAACATAGGTATTTCCCTGAGTTCTGTGAGACACTCCAACAAATTAATCAAACCTAAAAAGGAGGTCATGGGACCCAACTTGAAGACAGTTAGAAGTTCCAGAGGCCTCATCTTGTGACTGGTGTCTAAATCAGGAGGGCAGTCTTGGGAACTGAGTCATCGATCTGTGGAATCTGACACTATATAGTGTCCGTATTGAATTGGAGGACACCCAACTGGCATCTGCTGCGGAAGTGATTGTTGGTGATGGAGAGAAAACCCCCCTCTTATTTGGTCACAGGAGTCTTCTTCTGTGTTGATTTTTTTTTTTTTTTTTTTTGGTGTGAGAGCAGAGGAAAAACATGGTTTGAGTTTTTCCTAACAGTTATTCACTTTTGAACCACGGAATCAACCCCGGGACTCTTTTCCTAAATATCTATTGATAAATAAGATCACAAATGTGTTTGTGGTTTAAGCTATTTAAGCCTAGGCTTTTCAAAGTGTGGGCCTTGTACCAGCAATATCATCTTTATCCTGAAGCTTTTTAGAAATGCAAATTCATGGGACCCACTCCAGCCCTTGAATTAGGATCTTCCATGGGGCCCAGTACTCTGTGTTTTTATAGGCCCTTAAGGTGATTCTGATGCCCCTAATCATTCTTTTACCCAGCAAGTAGAGGCTGACAGGGAAGACTCAAGAGTCTTACAGATATGGAACTTAAATGTCTGAGGTCTTTTTTTTTTTTTTTTTTTTTGAATTGGAGTCTCACTCTGTCGCCCAGGCTGGACTGCAGTGGCACGCTCATGGCTACTGCAGTCTCGCCCTGCTGGGCTCAGGTGATCCTTCTGCCTCAGCCTTCCAAGTAGCTGGAACCACAGGCGTACACTACCACACCCGGCTAGTTTTTTTATTTATTGTAGAGATGAGGTCTTCCCCAAGTTGCCCAGGCTGGTCTTGAACCCTTGGGCTCAGGCAGTCCTCTCGCCTCTGCCTCCCAAAGTGCTGGGATTAGAGGTGTGAGCCACTGCACCCAGCCAGTGTCTGAGGTCTTCTAACAACACTTTCTGAGAGACTCCTCTAGGCTGGATTCTGGGAAAACAGTAGTAAACAAGATAAAAGGACACAGTGGAGCTGGAGTATCACAACTGCAATGATGGCAAGGGATAGGAGCTGTGGGGACACATAGAATTCCCCCTTCTGCAATACTAGGATAGAGCAGGGAATGCTTCCTGGAGTAAGTAGCCACTAGTCTTTCAATACTCAAAATATGTGTGTACTGGAGTAGGAATGTTCTGGGCAGGTGGCACAGCTTATGCAAAGGCCTGGGGTGAAAGAGACCTGGGCTTCTTCAAGCAAGAGACAGGATCTGGATATGGCAGGAGGGCAGAATCTCCTGGGAAATGGTTCTGTTCAAGCTGTCAGACCCAGGGACACATCTAAGAAGCAGACTGAGATTTAGACAGCAGGATATTTAAATGATTAAATGTGAACTGGGTTCTTATTGTCTTAAGTGGAAATAATTTATTTATTGCTTTTTATTATTGCTCATTAGATGCTGCTTGGAGGAAGCAGGCCATGTGTCAGATACTGCTTTCATTGCCCTGCCCCATCATGCCCTTTTCCCTCTACATTTTCTGTTAGGTTCGTCAATATATAATATTGACATGTATTCAATCTTGTGAGTAAGGGCACTTGAACTATTTATTTGGGACCTTCATCAAGCTACCTCACCTCAGTAGGTTTCCCATTTCTATCCCCATGAAGTAGACTAAAACAGTATTTCCTTTACTTGTCTGATCCTAAGAAATATCTGGGTTACTTGTTGAAAATTCAGATTCTTTGCCTCCTCTTGGGAGATGCCAAATCACCAAGTCCAAAGAGAGTCTGGGAATCTGCATGTTTTTAAAGAACTTTATTGAGTAAATCTATAATTTATGTACATACATACATTTGTAGATATAATTTACATATGATAAAATATACCCATTTTAAGCATACCCAATGGATGTGCTTTAGCAAATGTCTCCATCTTGGTACTCCTCACCACAGTTGAGATACAGAATGTTCCCATCACTGGACCTTGCAGACACACCCACTCCCCAGCCTCAGCCCCAGGCAACCACTGATCAACTTGATGTTACTAGAGATTAGTTTTGTGAATTTTAATATTTTGTGTGAATGGAATAATATAGAATGTACTCTTTTTCTGTCTGGCTTCTTTCACTTAATATGTTTGAGATTCAGCCATGTTGTATGTGTATAAGGACTACTTTCTTATTGCTAAGGAGTGTTCCACTCACAGTGAATATACTACTGTGTTTTTGCTGCATTGCTGTTTTATCCATTCTCTTGCTGATGGACAGCTGGGTTGTTTCCAGTTTTGGTAATAATGAACAGAGATGCTATGAACATGAATGTGCAAACCACTTTGTGGACCTGTGTGTGCATTTCTCTTGGGTAAATCCCTTGGAGTGGGATTGCTGGGTCATATGTATGTTTTAACTGTGAAAGGAACTACTAAATCTTTTCCCAAGAGGTTATATACAGTTTTACACCCACAAGTACTGTGTATGAAAGTTCTAGTTGCTTTGTACCCTTGCTGGGACTTGGTATGGTCAATTTTTTTGTGGGATTTAAATTTTTTCCCCATTATTGTGTGTTTAATGGTACAGACATCTCGTTGTGGTTTTACTTTGCATTTCCTTGATGATTAAAGATGTTGAACATTTATTCATGTGCTGATTAGCATGTGAAATGTCTATTCACATTATTTGCCCATTTTTAAATTATACTTATTTATTTTTATTTTATTTATTTATTGAGGCAGAGTCTTGCTCTGTCACCCATGCTGGAGTGCAGTGGCATGATCATAGTTCTGCATCCTTGAACTCTCTGGCTCAAGCAACCCTCCTGCCTCAGCCTCCAAGTGACTGGGACTACAGATGGTCATCACCACCCACCCCCACCTTTTTTTTTTTTTTTTTTTTTGGTTGAGGTGAGGTCTCACTATGTTGTTCAGGCTTGTCTAAAACTCCTCAAGCGACCCAGCTGCACATATTTTTTATTGAACTGTAGGAGTTTTTATTTGCTTATATTTTATTTCAGGTTCTTACATTTTTCTTCAGAAGAAGATTGGCCAGTAGTTTATTCAGGTTAGGTTCAGGTGCTTTTTTTTTTTAAGAAAATGGACATTCTGGACACCATTCTTTGACATCTGTATTGTGAATATTTTCTCATTATATCATTTGACTTTTTATTTTAATGATGTCTTTTTAAGAACAGAAGATTTAAATTTTAATGAAATGTGATTCATTGAGTTTTTTTTTTCAATTTGAATTTTTTGTATTCTAAGAAATCCTTGCCTGCCTCAAGATCATGAAGATTTTTCTTCTAGAAGTTTTATGGTTTTAGGTTTTGTGTTTAGGTCTTTTTTGAGTTAAATTTTATATATGATGCAAGTTATGGATCAAGGTTCATTTTTTTACATATGTATGTCCAGTTATTGCAGCTCCATTTGCCGAAAAGACTATTCTTTTCCCAGTGAATTACCTTGGTGCCTTTGTCGAATATTCAATTGCTCATATATATATTTGTCTATTTCTGGACTCTCCATTCTGTTCTATTGATCTATTTGTTCTTATGCTAGTACCATACTGTCTTGATTACAGGAATCTGTGGGAAGGTGGTTTATTTATTTATTTTTTGAGCCAGGGTCTCACTCTATTGCCCAGCCTGGAGTGTAGTGACACCGTCATGGCTCACCACAGCCCCAAGGCTCACCTCAGCCTCCCAAGTAGCTGGGACTACAGGTGCGCACCACCATGCCTGGCTAATTTTTTTTAAAATTTTTTGTAGAGATGAGGTTTTGCTGTGTCGCCTAGGCTGATCTCAAACTCCTGGGCTCAAATCGTCTTCCTGCCTCAGACTCCCAAAGTGCTGGTATTACAGGCATGGGCCAGTGTGAATCCGTGTTTTTATTAAGTACCCCTAGAAGTTTCTCATGATCATGTCCATTTGGGAAATGCTGTATTAGATTTTTCTGAGGACCCTTTCAACAATGACAGTCTTAAGTCTGTGTATTCTTGATAGCTCATTCTCAATTTATGGCCTAGTCCTTGCCACTCAAAGTGAAGTCCACACATTAGCAATGTCAGCATCAGCTAGGAACTTGTTGAAAATGCAGAATGTCAGGCCCTATCCCAGACCTACTGTATAGAATCCGCATCATAACAAAGATCCACAGGAGATTATCATCAAATTTGTAAAGCACTGCCCTAGATGTCATTCATCTGAAGCAGGAGCTTTCCAACTTTTGGACTATTAATAACTCCACAATTAGAAATACATATTACATTGTATGTATCTCTGTAGCTGAAAGAGGTTTTTACAGAATATTATCTACCCTTCCTAATTTGTGCTTGCTTTTCTATTCATTTTCCTCTCCTCTCCTTTCTTCCTCTAATTTTTCCTTCCTCCTTTTCTTCTTATTATAGTGTTCTTGAAGTATAATTTACATACTGTAAAATTCACCCATTTTAAGTGACTACTATAAGTTGATATAGTTGTACAGCTACCTCCATGATCAAGTTTGGAACACTTCCATCATTCCCCAAACATTCCCTTTTGCCTCTTTACAGTTAATCCCATGCTATTTACAATGCTAGTAGCTACCTACCGTTTGCAAAGAGTTTCAGACTTGAGTTGGATCTGCCTTGCAGCAAGCAGTGCTCAGACTCAGCTAAAAGTGGCTTTCTGTTGGGCAAAGAGCAAGTTATTTTTAGTCTATTTTTGTTACACAATAATGTGTCATAAACCTACAGAAGATTTAACATGTAGAAATTGGTTGCTGACTCTGTAAGTTAAAAGAATCTTGACCTTCTTAAACTCTCCAGTTGATTTGTGTACATATTTTTGAGCCTGGACTTGCTCAATGAGTTAGACCATCATGACTTGCAGGGAGGTAAAATGATTTTAAATATTTTAGTCAGCAATAGTCAGTTACATTTGTCAGAAATGCTGTAATTTCTGAAAATAGGGCTGGATTTATGAAGTTTTTTGTTTTTTGTTTTTGTTTTTGGCTTTTTTTTAAAAAATTGAGTTCTCACTCTGTTACCTAGGCTGGAGTGCAGTGGCACAATCATGGCTCACCACAGCCTCCACCTCTTGGGCTCAAGTGATCCTTTCACCTCAGCCTCCCAAGCAGCTAGGACTATAGGTGCATGCCACCACACCTGGCTAATTTTTTTAATTTTTTGTAGAGATGAAGTCTCACTATGTTGCCTAGGCTGGTCTTGAACTCATGGGCTCAAGCAGTCTTCCCACCTCAAACTCCCAAAGTGCTGAGATTATAGGTGTAAACCACTGCACCTGGCCAGTTTGTAAAGTTTTATTTTCTGAGACAGGTTCTAAACACCCTTCCCTTAAATGAATTAGAAGCCTAGAGTTGAATATGTTGTCTTAGTCCATTTGTGTTGCTATAAAGGAATATCTGAGACTGGGTGGTTTATAAAGAGAAGAGGTTTATTTGGCTCACAGTTCTGCAGGCTGTACAACAAGCATGACATTGGCATCTGCTTCTGAAGAGAGCTTCAGGCTGCTTCCATTCATGGAGGAAGGGGAAGAGGAACCAACTTGTGCAGAGATTATGTAGTGAGAGGAAGCAAGAAAGAGGGAAGGGAGGTGCCAAACTCTTTTTTTTTTTTTTTTTTGAGTTGGAGTCTCACTCTGTCGCCCAGACTGGAGTGCAGTGGCACGCTCCCGGCCACCGCAGCCTTGACCTGCTGGGCTCCGGCGATCCTTCTGCCTCAGCCTTCCGAGCAGCTGGAATTACAGGCACGCGCTACCACGCCTGGCTGATTTTTTGATTTATTGTAGAGATGAGGTCTCGCCAAGTTGCCCAGGCAGGTCTCGAACCTGCAGGCTCAGGCAGTCCACTCACCTCAGCCTCCCAAGGCATGGGATTACAGGCTGAGCCGCCAAGCCCGGCTGCCAAACTCTTTTTAACAACCAGCTCTCCTGGGAACTAATAGAGTAAGAACTCACTCACTACCAGGAGGATGGCACCAAGCCATTCATGAGGGGTCCACCCCTATGACCCAAACACCTCCCACTAGGCCCAACCTCCAACATTGGGGATCACCTTTTAACTTGAGGTTTGGAGGGTCAGATATCCAAAAAACAGCATATATGTGGTAGGTTTTCGTTGTGGGTGTGAAATATGGTTTTCTCTGCAATCCATGTCTTTAAGGCAAGGCCTTGCCTTTCACCTCTAGGCAACTGTCATCCCCCCACCCCCATTCGGTTATGCTTGAGTTAGAGTGCCTGAGTTTGCAACTCACCTCTGCCAGTCACCAATTCTGAAACCTTGGGAAAATGTCTTAATTTCTGTTTCCCCACATGGAAAATGGGGACAACAATAGTATTTGCCACATAGATTGGTTAGGAAAATTAAATGAATTCGGACATGTAAAGCATTTAGGACTGAACCTGGCATGATTAATGTTGGTTATCATCATCATTATTGTTATCATTATCATTATTTATCTAAATTGGCTATTGGTGAAGTCTCTCATTATGCTATTTTCCAAGCCTCCTAAATTCCTTAATAACTAAACTTAACTCATCACCTTCCCCCCAAATCTCCTGAGGTTACTTTCTATTTCTGCAGATGTCCGCAGTTGGTACTAACCACTGTTCTCTCAGCTACCCAGGGCCCAAACCTTAGGTCTCCTTTGTCTCTTTCCTCCTCACCTCCATGCAGTCACCTATTTATATAGCATCTGCCTCCCCATACTAGGATTCATCCTTTCCTTTTCATTCAGATCCTCATAAGCTCTCATTTGGATTATTCATTCATTGTGTGCTGAATTGGAGGAACCAGGTCTCCATAGACCCAGCCCTAGACCTACGTGTGAACTGGGGGACAGGAGCAGCTGGGGTGATGGAATTGGGTGCAGGGCATGAACATCAGCAGTGTGAGGGACAGAGCAAAGAAAGGCTAGTGGGGAGAGGGCTCTGAGAAGGATTGGCCACACTTCAGGGATCACCTGTATTTGGAATGCCTTTAGTTTTTGCATGTTCCCCATGGACATTTTTCAGCATAGAATGAAGGTCTTAAAATGAAATGGACCAAACAGCTTGTTATTAGCTTTAATGATCAGCTAGAGAAAAACTGGAGACAATATTTTACCCTATACCTGCTTTTTATCTTTGTTTCTTCCATTTGGTGAGCATCTCAGCTGTATGTTTTGTACGTAAAACCATCGTGCTGTGTCGTTAGCAGAGAACTCCTGTTTTGAAAGCTCAGAAGATTGATACTGTGCTCGATAAAAGTACTTGGTGCCTTATTGATGAGCAAAACCTCAGGTTACCTTGGGAACACAGACGTCCTTCCTGTTACTATAAAAGGGGATGCAGTGGCTGTGTTTGTGAGGCAACCTACATTTTACTGATTCTTTATGGTAAAAACATGCCTGTAGGGAAATGCTATTTTTAAAAATAACTTTGATCAAATATATGACTTCCTTTTAGTTCTGATCAAATTAGATAAACTCAGTTTTCAATGTTTATGGGTACAGGAATCAAAGCTATTTCTATCCGTCTCTCTTCCCCCCCTTTTCCGGTGCCCACAGTAAGTGGGTGGGATGTTTTCTGAAAGATACAATATGAGTTGTTTTTATCAGTAGGGATTATGATTAAGGGTATAATTTGTACTAATACCCTTAGGAAGGGACTTATTTATCCAGTGAGGCCTGTGAAGATCATGTGAAGGCAGGCAGAGTGTGCCTTACCTCCTCGGGGTGGCCTGTTGAGGAAGGTGGCCTGTTTGGGGGGGCCAAGTAAGCCTTCCCTCTCCAGAGCCTGAGGGCAGCTCAATGTCTTGGCCTCCATGGCAGATTCGTACTGTGGTTTCCCTGCTCTGCCATCCAGGAAAAGAGGGATTGGGGCAGGTTGTTCCATAATGATTGTTTTAAAACCCTTGCCACTACTGTTAATACACAAGTTAGGCCCATTGATGCTGTTGGACACCTGTAAGAAGTTTATTGATTCTCTCTTTTACCCCCAAGCTATCTTTATTTTTTATTTTAGAGTTGTGTGGTACATATGAGGATTTGCTACATAAGTAAATTGTGTGCAGGTGAGGTATGGGATTCTAGTGAGCCTTCTCTCCCCCTAGTAGATGACATGGTACCCAATGGGTGGTTGTGTGCTCCTTATCCCCTTCCTTCCTCCCCCATTTCTTATTATTGATATAATATAAATTGCTTAAGTTGTAAACAAAGCTGCCTCCATGGGATTTGTGATTATTTTCTTCATCATTTTTTGGCTTTTTTGCTTACTACTGTATATTGATTTGTCATGAACCAAATTATATACATTGTAAAGGAGGTTTTTCTATTCATCACATGTGATGTAGCTTATGACAGCAGGCTTTTTCACTCTTGGCACTGCTGACTTTTGGGGCTGGATGATCTTGTTTGAGGGTGAGGGCTGTCCTGTGCACTGTAGGATGTTTGGCAGCATCCCTGGCCTCCACCCACTAGATGCCAGGAGCATCACCCCTCCCGGTGGTGACAACCCAAAAGATCTCCACACATTGCCAAGCACTGAGAGGGCATAATCTGCCCTTGTTGAGAACCACTGTATTATAGTATGGGGATTGTGTAGCATGCTATTTTTTAAGGCATTGGTCATCTAAAGCACTAGTAAAAACTATAATGGAAATGCATGTGGTGACTTTTAAGTATGATAGTTTGACTAATTTTAAATAATTTGGTGACTCCAAAACCCAATTGCTGTGATAGACTAGCATGCTTAAATAGCAACAGCGTATTATTGTTCTTTGACATTGGTTTTGCAGGTGAAGGGCAGCATACAGGATTTGAAGTGCATATATCATCAATTATTATCATCCTGCAATGAAAAACAAGGAAAGAAATAGTGACACCCACAGTAGTCAAGATGCCCATGCTCAGGTATAACTGTAGTGCACAGAAGCACTTTTCCTATATGTTGCTTTTGAATGATGGTGGTCTCTTCTGCAGAACAGCCGAAAGAGAAGTCTGTATGTGTCCATAAACCTTGGGACCTCAGCTCTGAAAGTCTTGTTATATTTTACTTGTCAAAAATCTTTCCCAGAACCAAATATTGAAGTCCGTATTTGCTTTTTCTCTTGTCAGCATCTTAATTTGTAGTCTTAACTATTTTCAAAATAAACTTTTGACTAATGGCAACAGTAAGTAGAAATTCATGGATTTTTTTGTTTTTCAAAGAGGATTTTAGTGGGGATGGGGCAGAGGGGGTGATGATGGAAGTAAATTGAACACACAAGCTGGAGATATATGCAAGGCTTTTTAAAGGCCAACCAGGCTGCCCTGAACAACATTGATTGGGGCACACATTGTATCCTGCTATTGCAGTTTTAAAAGACTCTCTTTGTGCTAGGAAGCTGTTTCTGCCTCAAGGCCTCAAAGTGCCCTTGAAGATTGTCCTTGTTTAAGAATTATGTTGTGACTGGGCTGAGGATGCCTGGATGCACATGTCTGTAGGCCTGAAATGGGAGTAAGCCTGCTGGGTGTGCTTTTCATAGAGAAATGAAAATGGAACTGGGGTTGCAACTTTCGAAATCATTCTTAGTATATCTCTAAATTGTTTGCAATACAAAGAGTAATTTTTTTCTTGACTCTTTATTTCCCCATTTGTATTTTGTTTTAAAACTAAGGAATCCTCTTGGAACCAAGGCCAACAGTGGGGAGGGGCAGGCTTGAGCACGGCACTGATGACTTGGATTGTGCTTCAGCAGCCTTGTCAGTGGCCCTTCAACTCTTTTTTTTTCTTCTTCTTCTTTTTTTGAGCCAGAGTTTCACTCTGTTGCCCAGGCTGGAGTGCAGTGACACACTCACAGCCACCTCAGCCCCAACCTGCTGGGTTGTCTGCCTTCCAAGTAGCTGAAACCACCGGCGCATGCCACCATACCTGGCTAATTTTTTAAATGTGTTATAGAGATGAGATCTCGTCAAATTGCCCAGCCTGGTCTCAAACACCTAGACTTAGGCAATCCTCTCGCCTCCACCTCCCAAAGTGCTGGGATTATAGGCGTGAGCCACCGCACTGGCTTTCAACTCTTAATTGAGATGATCTCTGATGTGAGGCTGGAGTTGCTGTTAGCTGAGACAGAATAGCAGGGCCAGGAGAGTACATGGTTCACTTTGGGTGGTTTGAGTTGCTCAGCAGTGATTAGAGTTCATATCTGGTGTCCAGTGAGATGACAGAGGAATAGCTATCAGTCTAGAACCAAGGCGAAGTGGTTGCTCACAGTGAGGGTGGTGTCATGTGAAACTGTAAGCTCCCAACTTATCATCCCAAGATAAGACTCAGAAAGGCCCTGAGCTTTTGGAAAGAGGCCTGGAAAAAGGAAAAGATGACTCTTGTTTGCTTTTTTTCAGCATCAAAGCACAAGAAACTTCACAAACATCTCTTTGAAATTGTGGACAGAATCCAGCAAGTAACAGCCAATAAAGAGAAATTACCTGTGGAGTTCCCATTATTAGTCCCATTATTAGAGGAAGAGCTATCAGCCTAGAACCAAGGGGCTGTCCTCAGGGAAGGGGCCTGCCAGTCTTGTAATAGTGAGGATGGAGGGAAACCAAGCAACCATGATTATGTCAGTGTGCAGAAACATTCAGGGAACAAGGACAAAATAAGGAGCTTGAGACAAGGAGCTCTGTGGTTGACTTGCTCATACTCAAGAGTATATTATAGATTGTGCATGGTAGGGACTTGGGACCTTATGGGCAACTGAACTGAGAGTGGCATGAAGATTGACCAGAGGGTCTCCAGGGACCCTCTGGGATCCTTTTACACATATTTTACTTTCGTGGTCATTAAACATACACATCCCCCTGAAGATAAATTGAATGACATGACTAATAATGGGAACTCCACAGGTAATTTCTCTTTATTGGCTGTTACCTGCTGGATTCTGTCCACAGTTTCAAAGGGATGTTTGTGAAATTTCTTGTGCTTTGATGCTGAAGAAAAGCAAGTAAAAGTCATCTTTTCCCCATGTCTGGCCCTCTTTCCAAAAGCTCGGGGCTTTTCTGAGCCCTTATCTTGGGATGATAAGTTGGGAGCTTACAGTTTCACATGATACTACCATCACTGTGAGCAACCACTTATCCTTATATGTAACCCCAGAACCAGACTCTGCCCTATCATTGAGGGAAAACCCTAGAGGGTGGGCCTAGGAATAATGATGCCTAACATTTATTGAGCAATGGCTGTGTAGCAGGCAGTATCTTGAGTAGTTCTGTCTCTCACTCTCCTCCTCCTGTACCATCTCCTCTATTAATGCTTCTGGCAATCCGGTGAGTGGGCATGATCTCCTTGGGATCAGAACCCAGGCTATGTGGCTCTGGAGCCCCTGCTCCCAGACACTGTACTCAACTGCCCTCTATGTACTTACTGAAGGATAGGAGAGCTTTTCAAGGGTCATTTTGTCTGTACCACTGGAGCCCTGTATTAGGTGGAACTCCAGATGCTCCCACCAAACCCCCATGTGTCAGTCTCTCCCTCTGTGAGGGACCTGAGGCCAAGTTCACATGCCTGGTACTGTACATTCTGTCTATAATGGAAACCTTTACACTTGCTCTGCTGTCCACATTTACTCCCTTATCTGGTGCCAGCCCCATTTGCTCGCCCCTGATGAGTAGAATCCAAAATCTTGTGGTTGAAGATCAGACACACACAAATTCTGTGATAGCCAGAAACACACAGAGCGTGAAGGTGGAGGAGAAATGACCCTACAGTCACCAAATGGGAAGAAGGCTGGGAGGACAGACCCTAGTGCCGAGTTACCTGAGTTACTTGAAGAAGTCCTGAGCTTAGTACATAAGTTTCTTTTAAATAGCAAATCATGCTGTGAATAGAGTATGGTGCTGTACATACTGGATTATTTTGAAATTATACATGTTTGTATTTAACTTATTATAGAAATACAAGAATCTAAGTAAATCCTGTCTCCCAGGTGAGGAGCCAGGGTAGCAGTTAGGTTTTAACATCTTGGCGCTCAGCAGACAATCAGTTGAGTTTAATTTTTCTAATTTATCTTCCTTAGCTACCTTCGAGTGTGTTCATCTCAGCTTCTAAGTGAATTGTCAGCTCAGCAGAGCAAGTTTTAGAATGGAAACTGATCTCTTGGCAAGCTGTGGGGCACTTCCTGGGGGAATTTCATGGGGCCCTTGGGAAGACTGAGTGGCCCAGTGAGCACCTGCCCCAACATGTTTTGTCTGTGTTCTCATATATTACCAGGGACAAGAAGCCAACTGGGAGTACTCCTGCACAACAAGCATTTTCACAAGGCCCCTATCCTATCCCATAACCCTGGGAAGTAGGTAGTAATGTTCATTTTTTGCAGAAGAGGGACTCCAAGCTTTGAAATATTAAGGAGTTTACCTAAGTTCTCTTGACTGGGATACAACTGGGCAGGCCATGTGAATGGATCCAAGAAGCCCTCAGGGCCAAGGAGACTGAGCTTTATGCATAAATTGGGAGGCCATTCCCCATCCAATAGAGACCATTTAGTGGCAGCTATAGATAGAGCCGGGCCATGAGGAGATTTTTAGCTGGGATCTGGTGTGGGGTGGAGACAGTTAAAGACATGAGAAAGACAGGTTAACCCTGGAAGATAATGGTTGTCAAGGAAGGGTTCAGGACCAAGGAACTGACTTCTTGGGCCTCCTTATCTCCTGAATTCCATCGATGAGGTTAGGGCTTTTTGCCATGTTCCTTAAGAGCCCTGGAACTCCAGCTAATCCCTGGGTCTTTGCAGGTGACTTCAGTTCCCATGCTGGCCCTGCAGAGCGGCATACCTCCTGTTTCCCATGCTGCCCTTGGAGTTTTAGTGCTCTCCACCTCTTCACAGAGCTACAGCAGTGTGGTTACCTGGGAGTTCCAGGTTACTCTTTATAGCTTTAGGCACTAACAACATAACGGCAGGTGGACCAGCACTGAATTTTGCCTTTTGTTTGTTGTTGCAGCTGCTATAGCTTTAAAAATGGGTATAAATGACAAACACTACAATACACAAATTTTAAGTGCACCATTCAATGAGTTTTGGCAAATATGCACACTGCTTTGATCCAGGTCCTCCTCTTGACTTCCCTCTGTAGTCCTTCCACTGCCAGGGATCCAGCCTGCCCAGTGGGTCCCTCACTGAAGGCTTGGAGCAACCTGAAGATATTGCTGGTTTGAAAGCAAGGTTTAAAGGTCAGGAAGGATTGGGGCTAGTTCTAGACTGTAGTAGTAGACATGGTGGTAGTGAGATGATATAATGATATTGAGGAACACTAATGCTTTCCAGGTGCTTGATATGACCTAAGCACTTCCATTTATAGTCTCATCGAAGGACCATATCTAAATATCTAAACCAAGAATGATGACGATATTGTTAGATAATATTTATTAGGCACTTAATATGTGCTAAGAGCTCTACATATATTGTTCTTCAAGCGCCATTTTACTCTGATTACTACTATCCCTGTTTAACAGAGGAGAAACCTGAGGGACTGAGAAGCTTCCCCAACAGTCCCACTGTTGTTATGTGTGCCGAGTTGGGATTTGACTAAGCCTGGGTAAAGCCCACTCCTCTTTCTTACCATCCTCCTTTGTATATCCTGGTGGGAATAGCTACCGGTTTCTGGCCATCTACATTCTTAGGTTGGTGTTCCTTCTTTTAGGTAGTCTTCCCTCTCAGTATGGAGTCAACCAGACTGGCCTCAAACTCAAGCTTTGCTACTTAGTAGCTGTATAACTTTGGGCAGATTTCTTAACCTCTCTGAGTTTCAATTTCCTCCTCTATAAAATGAGGGTGTCTCCCACCTCCTAGGATTATTGTGAACATCAAATAACATTTGTAGAACATCATACCTGGCAGGAAGTAGGTGCTTAAAAAATGCTGCCTTTAAGGCTGGGTGTAGTGACTCCTGTCTGTGATCCCAGCACTTTGGGAGGCCAAGGAGGAAAGATTACTTGAGCCTAGGAGTTTGAGACCAGCCTGGGAAACATAGCAAGACCTCATCTCTACAAAAAATAAAATAATATAAAAAAAAGAAATGATGTCATTAGAAAAAGACAGTCTAGCCCACAGATATGTGTACAGTTCCCACAACTGGGCACAGTCAAATTTCGTAACTTCGCATGTTGTCTTGGTCCTGGGGAGCTTATTTACCAGATTGAATTGCTGAAGCAGGCGTTCCTGGGATGGCTGAGTATGTGTGTGTGAATAAAGAAGCACTTTGTTATCCTATACACCTCCATAATTAGCGTTTGTCTCTGTGCTCCTTTTCAGTGAGAAGTTGCTTATCCTGATAAAGACAGGATCTCATTTCTACCAGAAGGGGTATGTGTCTACATGTGTAGACAAAAACAACAGTGATTGGTAACTGATATGCCCTTCACAAAAGATGAGATATCAAGAAGACACATACCTATTTCTAGTATAGTTATTATGGAAAAAGAATGCTCAGGCTGGTTTTACACTGGCAGTGTTGTAATACACTCTAATTACCTGCATTAGGAAAGGTACCTGATTGGGACTTACAGATGTGTCTACAGAAGACCTCCATAGTGGAATAGGGAGACAGCAACAAATAGGATCACGTGCACTGGAATAGCCAACACAGAATAGATGATTTTGTTGAGCTCCTACTGTGTCCTGGATACAGTTAAGCAGTGCCTATGATATCTCATTTAATCCTCACTCTTAAGGTAGGTACTGTACCACCTTTATCTCTGTTTTATAGAAGAAGAGACTTAGAGCAGGTCCTACAGCACTTCACTGTTGTGCCTTCTTCCAATATCCCTGTGCAGAGAATTTTGTGGCAGATGGGTGATGATTGCGTGCCAAGTCTTGGGGTGAGGAAGGAGATCTATTCTTATTTGACCTCGATGTCAAAATGCTACACACTTTGTATTGTTTGAACTTTACCTAATTCTATATTTGGGAAAAAAAATCTAGTCATTCTCTTAGCTATGCAATTGTGATTTAAGAAAATCATTCAGGAATCATTTGAGTTGTTTAGAAATACTTTTATCACATGTGTATTTTTCTAGAAAATGTAATTCAATTAGCTGTTTTAAGAACTAGGAACTGGCCGGGTTCGGTGGCTCAGCCTGTAATCCCGCGCTTTGGGAGACCGAGGTGAGTGGATTGCCTGAGCCCGCAGGTTCGAGACCCGCCTGGGCAACTTGGCGAGACCTCATCTCTACAATAAATCAAAAAATTAGCCAGGCGTGGTAGCGCGTGCCTGTAGTTCCAGCTACTTGGAAGGCTGGGCGGAAGGA
>CAUYQG010051467.1:0-40758 GCA_963574415.1 Tarsius wallacei | reverse complement strand
CCATTCTAACTGGGGTTAGGTGATATCTCAATATGGTTTTGATTTGCATTTCTCTGATGATGAGTGAGGCTGAGTACTTTTTCATGTGTCTGTTGGTTGCCCGTATATCTTCTTCTGAGAAGTGTCTATTCATGTCTTTTGCCCACTTTTTAAAGGGGCTGTTTGTTTTTTTCCTTTCAGCACGTTTGAGTTCCTTGTAGATCCTAGATGTTAGGCCTTTGTCAGATATATAGTTGGCAAATATTTTTTCCCATTCTGTGGGCTGTCTCCCTGCTCTCTTGATGGTTTCTTTTGCTTTGCAGAAGCTCGTTAATTTGATGAGGTCCCACTTGTCTATGTTATCTCTTATGACATGGGCACTTGTGGTTTTGATCAGAAATTGGTTGCCAGTTCCAATTTCCGTAAGCATGTCTCCTGCATTTTCTAAGGTTCTTGTAGTTTGAGGTTTTACGTTTAGGTCTCTGATTCATTTAGAGTTGATTTTAGAGTATGGTGATAGGTAGGGGTCTTGTTTCATTCTTCTGCATGTGGTCAGCCAGTTTTCCCAGCACCATTTACTGAATAAATTCTCCTCTCCCCAGTGGTTGTTGTTGGAGGCTTTGTCAAAGATGAGTTGGTTGAGGAATTGAGGCTTAGCTTTCGGAATCTCTATCCTGTTCCATCGGTCTATGTGCCTATTCTTGTACCAATACCAGGCTGTTTTGATTACTGTAGCCTTATAGTAAAGTTTGAAGTCTAGAAGTGTGATACCTCCTGCTTTGTTTCTTTTGCTAAGGATTGTTTTGGCTATTCGTGGTCATTTATGTTTCCATATGAATTTCTATATTGTCATTTCTAGGTCTGAGAAGAATGATGGTGGTAACTTAATGGATATTGCGTTGAATCTGTAGATTGCCTTTGGTAGGATGGACATTTTAACAATGTTGATTCTTCCTATCCATGAGCATGGAATGTTTTTCCTTTGTTCGTGTATCTTGGATTTCTTTGATCAGCGTTTTGTAGTTCTCATTGTAAAGGTCTTTCACTTCTCTGGTTAGGAAGATGCTGAGGTATTTCATTTTTTTTGTGGCTATTGTGAATGGGATTGTGCTTTTTATTTGGGTCTCTGCCTGCTTGTTGTTGGTATATAGGAGCGCAACTATCTTTTGCATGTTTATTTTGTACCCTGAGACTTTGCCAAAGTCCTTTATCAGTGCAAGCACGTTTTTGATAGATTCTCTTGACATCCTCTTTTCCTGTTTGGATACTCCTGATTTTCTTCTCTTGTCTACTTGCCCGAGCTAGGACTTCCAACACTATTGAACAAGAGGGGTGAGAGTGGGCAACCAACAGACACATGAAAAAGTACTCAGCCTCACTCATCATCAGAGAAATGCAAATCAAAACCATATTGAGATATCACCTAACCCCAGTTAGAATGGCCATCATTAATAAAACAAACAACAGATGCTGGCGAGGATGCGGAGAAAAAGGAATGCCTCTACACTGCTGGTGGGAATGCAAACTAGTGCAACCTCTTTAGAAGACAGTGTGGCGACTTATGAAAGAACTAGAATTTGACGTTCCATATGACCCAGCAATTCCCCTATTGGTAATATACTTGTAGTAACTCAAATAATTCTACAAAAAAAGATACCTGCACACATATATTTGTTGCAGCTCTATTCACAATAGCAAAAACATGGAACCGACCATGTTGCCCATCGAAGCTGGACTAGATAAAGAAAATGTGGTACATATACACAATGGAATATTATGCAGCCATAAAGAAGGACAAATATATGGACTTTGCAGCAACTTGGATGGATTTGAAGTCGATCATACTCAATGATCTATCACAGAAACAAAGAACAGAGTATACCATATGTTCTCACTCATAAGCGAACCTTGAACAATTATAATACTATAAGAAAATGTTTGCCAGTAATGGGATAACTGTCAGGGGAGGAGCGGTGGGATTGGCAGTTGAGGGAAACTTCTAGGGGAGGGAGGGGCACACCTCATCAACAAAGATACCTACATAATCAACGTTTGTATACTTAACTCTGAATTGTACCTGACATCTTTATAAAAAAAAAAATCCCTCATACCTCTGAGTAAAGGAATTTAAAGTTAAAAAACAAACAAACAAACAAACAAAAATCATATCTGGTCATCTCAGCCATCTGCTACTGGGCCCTCTCTTGAATTCTTATGATACTTTCTCTACTGCTCATTTAATACTTAGTGGCACACTATATTGTTAATATCTCTCTCTCTCTCTCTCTCTTTCTCTTTCTCTCTCTCTCTCACACTCAAACACACACATCACTCTCATCTTTCCTAACTAGATATGGTTTGTACTCAGCAAATGCCCCATACAACTGTGGACACTTACCAATATGTTAGAATCATGTTATCAGGCACAGTCCATGACATTACTGAAACCCCACTCTACCAACATCAGTATTTCTCAAAATTGAATAATGTAGAGACTCTTTAATGGAAATGAAATCCACGCATACTCAGTGTTGGCTTAAAATTTTTAAATATTAGTTAAATATGTTTAAGCATAAAACAAAGCATAAACTCCTTCTGCTTATATCTCTAATAAAATCATAAATCTAAGACAATTTATAATCAAATGCAAATAAACCCAATATATTCATATTAATATTAATTTAATATGACAGATGATGTCGTTTTGCTGAAACTGAATTGCTGTTCAGAAAGTGAATGTGGCCATGACTGCTATAATGCAGGCTCTTTACAATTAATCATGCCTGTAATCATGTTTTTTGTGTAACCATGCCAATTTTCCATCTGTTTTCTCTATTTGAATGCTATGAAGCCATCATTTGTACAGTAAGACACCACGTTGTTTGAACTTTATCTGGCACAAATGCATCACTAATGTGTTAATTCCAACCTCTCGCCTTTGCTCATTTACCTGTGACAATGAGTGTCCTACTTGGCGTCAATGTGACCTTAAGTACAGGTGCTATGAAGTCATGTGGCAGTACTTTGTTATAGATGGTCATCCAAGTAATAATGATGCAATACTATTAATATATATTATTCACAGACCATTTTCTATGTGCCAAGTACTTTTCTCTGTTTAGGTAATCTCATTTAATTCTCACAATAACCCCCCGAAAAAGGCTATCATCATCATTTTATAGATGAGGAAACATTGGTTTCAGAATTCAGTAGTGTTCTCAAATCTATGCTGCTCTACTTACAAGAATTTAAGCCCACCAAGTCTGGCCCAGAATGTGAGCACTGTACTTATTAATCTGAATGAAGTGAACACAAAATTGAACTAAAAGTGATATGGAGAATCGACACACTCTTATATTTGAGAAACATTCCCATAAACCCGCAATTAATCTCAGGAATCATGCCTGTAGATTCTTTTTTGAAACACAAATACAGGTGTGGCTATAATGAGCCAAAATATGAAACAGCTCAGCTTCATGTCCACAATCCAGGCAGTGCTTTACTAATAGAAATGTACAGCTTAATGCTAGTTCTCAATAAATGTAATCAACATATCCAAAAGAGTTGGACAATATGCTTTTCGCACTCTCTTCTGTTATACTTTCTGAACAATGTCTTCACTGAATTCACTGACTGTCCCAATAAATAGATTCCATGAAAGCTGTTGATGGCAGCAGAGAGTGGGGTTGGCAGAGAGAACCCCCAGTTTAATCTGCAGAAGCCAAGTTCTTCTGAAATTGGAATTTGGACTTTCTCCTTCAGCTCATTGCATGTAGTATGTCCTTACCTAATTTGGGAAATATGCAGACTGCTTTATTCCTTCTGATTGCCAAACCAAACAAATAAACTCTTAAAATATGGCTTATTATGGTGTCCCTTGTCCAATTGACTGGTGCAGTCAAGAAAACGTTCGAACAAGAAACGGGTGTACATTTCTGTCTTAGGATGTTTGGGCTGCTATAATAAAAATACTATAAACTGGGTGGCTTATAAACAACAGAAATTTATTTCTTGCAGTCATGGAAGCTGGGAAGTCCAGGATCAAGGCATTGGCACATTTGGTGTCTGGTGAGGGACTACCTCCTGGTTCATGATATACGGTGTCTACTCACTGCTGTGTCCTCACGTGGTGGAAGAGATGAGGAAGCTCTCTGGGGCTTCTTTAATGAGGGCACTAATCTGAATGGGATCACCTTTAAGGGTCCCACCTTCCAGTGCCACCATCACATTGCAGGTTACAATTTCAACATATGAATTTTGGGGCACACAAAAATTCAATCTGTGGCATTTTAGTTCCATCCTCCCACTACTCCTACTCCAAATATAGTTACATTGTACGTGTTTGGTCAAATCCCTTGCTATTCTTCTAAAAAGATTAATTTTTAATTGTGATTAACTTATTGGCTTCTGTTTCCCAAGTAAATAGGCAATTTTGAGAATGAGAAAAAAGCTTGTACATTTCAGATCTGCAAAGAACAACAATTTCCTTATAATACTGCAAAAGATGCTGATTTTTCTGATTTATCAGTCATTGGCTGGATACCCAGCATGCTGCTTTGGCTGAGATTAGACCCAATGAAGGTATCTATCCTTAAGACTATTGGACAAGTCTCTATTCTTATGACTATTGCAGGTTTATTAGTGTATATTGGAGTCATGCATATCTACGGAAATAGCTATATTCTGAGTCTGGCTATTTCTTCTATTTTAAAAACAACTTGATTAGGTAAAATTTGAGTGTTATTATCCTCACGTAGATGAAGCTATTAGGGCACAAAAGGTGAAATCTAAGGTCACACAACTAGTGTGGACTAAGAGGTGAACCATAAGGTCATACAATCAGTGACTGAGCCAAAGCTAGGAGTCAGGTTTCCTTATCTACAGTTCCTCCCACTAGACCAAATTGCCCCTAGAGCAATGCAGAAACAGCATTCTAGGAGGAATTTAGATTTATTTCTAAGGTTGATCTGGCTCCACTGTGAGTATAAAAAACATGACTTGCAATCGGAGCCTGGAGTATCACCCACAGCCTTAGTAGATGATTTTGTTACCAGCTGCTGAAACACTTCAATGGGAAGACGTGGAATTCCTGCAGGAAATGACTCCAGGCAGCTCTGAATAAGTGAGGAAATTAAATGACTGACTTCAATGTTTCCTGGTTTTTGTCTATCTTAATTAACAATTTATTATGGTAAAGGCAAAAATTAAACAACTTTCTAATAGTCAAGTGTAAAAACTTAATATTTGTTTATAATAAAAACACGATTTCCATGTTTTATTTGTTTATAAAAAGAAAAGCAGCTTTTTGAATAATTTTCTTTTTTAGTAATTGCATTAAACAGTTTCTCTTAAAAAAAAAAAAAAAGACAGCATATGTACGTGGGAAATATCAATTTCCTTCTCAAAGTTCCCAAAGGTACACTTGTGAAAAATGTGTTGATTATTAACAGAGCTAATATTTTTGTGGTAATGTTATTACTGAACATCTACAATAATTGGAGTTTGGGGTTGACAGAGGTGTTGCAGTCTGAATCCATTATTGATTTCAATGTCATCTTAAATGTAGTATGGACCTAACTGAATGCCATGGTGACTTTTGATACATATTTTGTGTGATTTTTCTTTTGCCCTCCTTCATTTATTCTCTGCCTGCCTACTGTGAGCAGGCATTCTTCTAGGTGCTGGAGATACATAGTCAATTAAGCAAAGCTCTTCCCCCCATGGAGTTTACACTCTAGTCGATGGAGACGTAGATGACTCGCAAAGAGATAGAGAAATGTGCCAGGTAATGGTAATTGCTATGAAGAAAAACAGAGTGAGGTGAGAATGAAGGAGGGGTGCTATTTTAGGTGGTGTGGTCAGGAAATTAGGAAAATTCTGGGTTAGTCTCTTTGTAGGAGTGTAATGATTCAAAACTTTTAAATTCATCGTGGACAAGTACATTTGTGATATGCAGCCTTTCGTGGGCTCTACAAATGTTTAGGATGAACTTTAAATTCAAGAATAATGGTTGGCAATTTTGAGAAAGCTCATTTTGTATCTGTGCAACTTCCTTCCTTCCTTCCTTCCTTTCTTTCTTCCTTCCTTCCTTCTTTTCTTTCTTTCTTTTTTGTCTCACTCTTGTCACCCAGGCTGGAGTGCAGCAGCACACTTGCGGCCACCGCAGCCTCTACCTGCTGGGCTTAGGCGATCCTTCCACCCCAACCTTCCAAGTAGCTGAAACTACAGACACCCACAACCATGCCTGGCTAGTTTTTGTGATTTATTGTAGAGATGAGGTCTCACCACGTTGCCCAGGCTAGCCTCAAACCCCCGGGATCAGGAAATTCTCTTGCCTTGGCCTCCCAAGGTGCTGGGATTACAGACTGAGCCACCGTGCCCGGCCTATTTAGTTTTTTAAATGGGTAGGTATTCATGAACTAAGATACTATTCCCCGTTCCCCTCAGGTCTCCATGTGTCTCTCGTTATTTCAACATCTAAACAACTGAAACGCATCTCTTAGGACGGAAGATGAAGCAAAATGAAGGTTCTCATCACAGGACCAGTGAACTGCATCACTGAATTAACTTGTGTGCACATTTGTATCACTAGTTACATGTATAGGTACCAATTATATTTTTTACTGAAACTAAGTAAAGGCAAATTCTCTTTGATATCTCCAGCGTGACTATTACCACAACATGTACTACCTTTTGTTGAACAATACAATGTGCCAAGTATAGAACTTCACGTATGTTTTTTCTTATTCTCACAACAGCCCTACATATAGGTATGATTGTTCCCATCTTATAGGTAAGGAAATTGGGATGTAGACAAATTAGATATTTTCCCTGAGGTCACAGAACTGATCATGTCATATTTGGAGTCTGATGTCACTTCTGCCTGATCCTATGTTTCTGGAAGAAACGATGAAGATGATCTAATTTAACCTCATTTTACATATGGGTAAACAGAGACAGCTGTGGTGACCTGGCCAAAGTCACAGAATCAGTGAGCTGGTAGCAGAGTTGGGACTAGAGCCCAGCTGGGAACTCTTCTTATGACACTGCTGCCTCCCAGTGAAAGCTGTGCAAGCCGCAATGCAACTCTCAGACTTTTCAGTAAATGCCCACATCAACTGGGTAACCACTGGGGACCAAGATGAATCTTGACCCTTACCTTACACCATACTTAAAAACTCAATTCCAGGTGGATCATTGATCTCAATATAAAAGACAATACAACAAAGCTTTTAAGAATATCTTCAGGACGCTGGGATAGGCAAAGAACTGTTGACAACCATAACAGTTAAAACGAGTAAATTGAATTCCACTAAAATGAAGAATTTCTAAGAAAGTGGAAAGGGGCTGGACATGGTGTCTCACGCCTGTAATCCCAGCACTTTGGGAGACTGAAGCAGGAAGATTGCTTGAAGGTAGGAGTTTGAGACCAGCCTGGGCAACATAGTGGGATCCCATCACTTAAAAAAAAAAAAAGAAAGTGAAAAGAAAAGTCACAGAGTAGGAGAAGATATCTGCCTACATATGTCTGACAAAGAGCTTGTATCCAGCATATCTGTGTGCATGCACATGTGTATTGATTCCTACAAATCAGTGGCAAAAAGGCAGTTAATCAAATGCAAAATTGAACAAAAACCTTAATCAGGTACTTCACAAAAAGGATATACTGCTAGCTAATAAACCTATGAATGTGTGCTCAACATTATTAGTTAATAGGAAACTGCAAATTAAATCCACAATGTAATAGTATTCCATACTTTGAAGAACAATTTAAAAAATTACATTAGACCCTATGGAAATGCAAATTATTCAGATCAGAAATAGTTAAATTCACTTTGGTATTGTTTAATCTATTCAAGTATTGATGAGGTTGACCTCAGACACTATTGGTGGAGTTTCCATTGGCACCATCCTTTGGGAATCTGTTGGGTCATATGGCAGTTAGCTACTATTATCTAACAAAGTGCACTAAAGCTTGGTGACTTAAAGAAGCAACCATTTCTTATTTCATACAAGTTCTATCAGTCAGGTGGGCAGTTCGGCTGATCTGGCTTATGCTCAGTCCATCCCACCTGGGCTTGTTCACGCACCGGTGGACTGCTGGTGGGATGGCTGGGATTGGCTAGCAGAACGGTCCCGTCCAGGATGAGTTTGCTCCGTGCCTGTCCCCCACATCCTTCAGCAGTCTAGCCTGGAGAGGTGGTCACAGAGAAGCAAGAGAAAGCAAAAACAGGCAAGCACTTGTGTGAGTGCTACCCATAGTGTCTCATTGGTTAAACCAAATCACATGACCAAGCCCAGAGCTGGTGTGGGAGGGCATTATGACGACATGAATACAGAGAGACATGGAAAATGGAGCCAGTTACTCAAGCTGGACAAACACGTGCAAACCCTACAACCCAGCAATTTCATTCTTAGATATACACCCCACAGAAAGGTAGACATGTGTTCATCAAGAGACATACACAAGTGTATTCATAGCAGAACTATTCATAATAGCCTCAAGCTGAAAACAGCCCAAATGCCATCCATAGTAGTGTGAATAAGCAAATTGTGCTATTTTACATGATGGCATATTATACAGCAGTGAGAATGAATAAACTTCAACAATATGCAGATAGACAAACAGATAGCTACAACTATGTATGAGCAAACAAACAGCAAACTAGATCTATGGTGTTAGAAGTTAGGCTAGCAGCTACCCTCCAAGGAGCATAGTGACAGGGAAAGGGACAGGAACATGAGTCATGCTCCAATGACTTCACACCACAGAAGCCCCTTCCTGTCCCTGGGTGCTGGTTACATGGTTATGTTCCTTTTAAAAATGTTCATTGAGATATGTGCTTATGATCTGGCACAGTGGCTTACACCTATAACTCCAGCACTCTGAGAGGCCAAGATGGGAGAATTGCTCGAGGCCAGGAATTTGAGACCAGCCTGGGCAACAAAAAATAAAATCAAATAAATTTGGGTGTGGTGGTATGTGCCTGTAGCCCCAGCTACTCAGGAGGCTGAGACAGGAAGGTCACTTGAGCCCAGGAGTTCAAGGCTACAGTGAAGAGAGAGAGAGAGAGAGAGAAAGAGAGAGAGAGAGAGAGAGAGAGAAAGAAGAGAAGAGAGGAGAGAGAAGAGAGGGAGAGATATATATGTTTTGTGCAATTTTCTCCGTGTGCTTATGTCAATGAAACTTACATTGACTGGCGTGAATAATTTTGAAGGGTTTTTTTGTTTTAAAATTTGTATTCTGAGCTCCTATTGAGAAACTCAGACAACTATTGTTTACTCTGTGAAGGCAAATGCATTTCAAAATTAACAAGCAAATTAGATGCTTCATCACTACAGCTATCACTTAGCTCAATTCAATTCGAGTCCATTTAACATAATAGACATTTCCTGAGAATTTGAAGCACAATTGAAGATATAAAGATAGTTGAGACCCTGATGGGTGTTTTCTGACCTCAGTGTGGATCTGAATCATCTGGGATCTGGAAAAATGTACTAATTCCTGAGCTTCAACTCCAGAGATTCTGATTAAGTAGTTTTAGGGTGGAGCCTAGCATGTAACATTTTAAAGCAAGTGCCATAGGTAAAATTGATGCAGAAAATCTTTGATTGCATTTTGACAAAAACTAGCAGAAAATCATGATCTAGTGGCAAAGAAATCTGTGTTAATAAGGATACCTAAAGCAAGGTGAAAAACTACAATAGAGGTATAAAGAACATGTTATTGGAAAGGGAGTGATGGTCCATGCCTATAATTCCAACACTCTAGGAGGCCAAGGTGAGAGGATTGCTTGAGCTCAGGATTTCGAGACCAGCCTAGACAACATAGTGAGACCTGTCTCTACAAAAAATTAAAAATCAAAAAACAAATAAGCAAAGAAGCTGGGCAGGGTGGTGTGCACCTGTAGTCCCAGCTACTTGGGAGGTTGAGGCAGGAGGATTACCTGAGCCTAGGAGGGCGAGCATGCAGTGATCTGTGATCATGCCACTGTACTCTAGCCTGGGAGACAGAGTGAGACCTCCACTCAAAAAAAGAATTGAAAAAAGCACATGTTATTGCGTGGAGGAATTACAATTTCTTAAAGAAGTGGGATTGAGTTAACTTTGACCTTAAAACAATTAGGGAAAAGCTCTCCATTTACTCAATAAAAATACCTTTAGCTGCTCTTACTGAGCTTAGTGCTGGGGACACAGTAGGGAACAATGCACACCAGATCTCTGCCCTGTGAGCTTCCATCCTGGTAAAAGTAGTCTTTCCCTAGGCGAAGAGCAGTACCAGGAAACACACTAGGAAAGGCAGAGAGGAACCACAGCCCAAAGGCTTTTTTTTACACCTCCCAGTATTTGTGTATTATAAACTAACCTAGTTTCTCCCACTCTGAGTTTTATAGCCTTCAAATATCCAAACTGCCTTCTCACCGGCCTCTCCTTTCTGTGAACACAGAGCATTTTTGGCATTCCCATTCACCCTTGCTGTTTATGTTGACCTTTGGCTTCCCTCCAGCTTCATTACAAGCTTTTTGTTATTAGTTGTCTACAAATTTAAAAAAAAAATTCAGAATGTACCAGGTAAGCACCAATGAATTACAAAATGACTGTCAACGACCTCTGTCTAATTCTGTGACCTAGAACTTCTTCCTAAGCATCTGACACTAGTTTTGGTGTGACATCTCAAGAACTGGAGTTAATTATTTTGGAATTTACTGACTATTACCACTTCAGGAGTTTGCAGGTGTGTGTGTAAGAGGGTGCAGACCGCCTTCTAATTTCTACTCATCCACGAAATATCTGTATTGCAGGTGATAAACCATGTTTATTCTGGTTGGCAACTTCCTTCCCCAGGCAACTCTTAGCTTGTTATGTGGAAGTTTGGGAGGATGGGGTTTGTTGACGTAATATCAGTTAATTAGATATCATCTGAAAAAGCCATCAGCTGACGGTTGATTATGGTGATCACGTCTCTCAATTCATGAGCACAGATGTTTCATTAATATCAGCAACAATACACTTGATACTTTTCCAAAGCTTGATGGAAAAGAAAATAGGTCTTTATATTTAGTCATTCACTCAGGTTTCCCTTCACAGGACACTATGTCTCTTCTTTTTCTGTTTAATATTTTATTGTGGTAGGAACATTTAACATGAGATCTATCTTCTTAATATATTTTTAAGTGTATACTTACATATAGGCACAATGGTGTACAATTGATCTCTAGAGCTTATTTATCTTGCATAACTGAAATTTATTTTATTTTATTTTTATTTTTAAATTGTGGGGTACAATTCAGGGTTAGGTATATAAATATTCAATGTGCAGATACCCTTGTTGATGAGGTGTGCCCCCCTTCCCCAGGCAGATATCGACTATAACTGAAATTTCATAGCTGCTAATTAGCAACTCAGTTTTCTTATCCCTCAATCCCCTGACAACCACCATTCTATCTTTTGCCTCTATTTTAGGAACTTCATATAACTGAGATGATGGGGTATTTGTCCTCCTGCGACTCACTTATTTCACTTAGCATAATGTCCTCGAGATTCATCCATGTTATCACATACTGTAGGATTTTCTTCTTTTTTTTTTTTTTTGAGTTGGAGTCTCACTCTGTCGCCCCAGACTGGAGTGCAGTGGCATGTTCCTGGCCACCGCAGCCTCAACCTGCTGGGCTCCGGCGATCCTTCCGCCTCAGCCTTCCAAGTAGCTGGAACTACAGGCGCGTGCTACCACACCTGGCTAATTTTTTGATTTATTGTAGAGATGAGGTCTCGCCAAGTTGCCCAGGCGTGTCTCGAACGCGCGGGCTCAGGCAATCCACTCACCTCAGCCTCCCAAAGCGCGGGATTACAGGCTGAGCCACTGAGCCCGGCTGGATTTTCTTCTTTTTTAAGACTAAATACTATTCCATTGTAGGCATATGCCACATTTTCTTTATCCATTCATCCATCGAAGGATATTTGGTTCATTTCTATACCCTGACTATTGTAAATAATGCTGCAGTGAGCAAGGGAGCACTCTTTGAGAGCCTGATTTAAACTCTTTTGGATAAATATCCAGGAGTGAGATTGCTAGATTTTACGATAGTTCTACTTTTAATTTTTTAAAAGAATCTCCATATTGTTTTCCATAGAGGCTGCACCAGTTTGCATTCCCATCAACAGCGTACATAACATGTGGGATGCTGGTCCACGTTCCTCAGCAAAACTTATTGTCATCTGTTTTTGCTAATATCCCTCCTAACAGGTATGAGGTGATACCACTTTGGGGGGGCGGGGCGGTATTTCTAAGTCAATATTAAGTCAAAAAATTTATTAAGGAAGAAAGTAATTCTTGCTTATAAATCTATTACATTGACATATTAATATATTTATACATAAGAAGTGGAAGCTTGAGAAAGTTACCTAAAGGGACTCTGGAGTCAGTCCAAGCAAAACTTGAAACCCTGCTCTATCCTCCAGCAGCTGTGTGCTCTTGGGAATGTCATGTAACCTCTTGCTTCTCAGCTTCTCTGTCTGTAAAATGGGGCTGTAAAATAACACTTCCCTCAGAGTGCTCTTAAGAGGGCACCTCCTTATTTTTTTTTTTAAATGGTAAATAACAGGAAAGAATCTAGCATTTAGATTGTTTTATTCCTTTGGGCCATTCTAGAGTAATCAAATAGCTGATGTGGGAAAGTTATTTTTAAAATTTAGCTAATACGTGAAGAGGGAATGACAGAATTAGCAAATCGGCATTGGCTCCTCCTGCTGAATTCATGGTTCCAGGCAACAGTTCTCAGCAGTCAACAGCACCATTAGGTGAAATGTCCATGGGAACTTTATATTGATGGATTAGACTGCCACCTTCCGAAACTACTGGTCAATCTTAACACCCTCCCAAAGTGGGATAGACACCTAGGATGTGCATCCCGATGGCTTGCAATAGGAGGCATGGGGCACCACCTTCCCAAATTGGGACCTGATTTTAATCAAGCCCCTACCTACCAGGTTAAGGAAATGGGAACATGCTAAATGATGCCATCATGCTAAATGATGCCATCATGTTAAATGGTAGAACTGGCCAAATACATAATGAAGGACATTCTATAGGAAAGATCACTCAGTTTCTTCTACAGATAAATGACACTGAAAACAAAGAGGGATTCCTTTAAAGGATATATCAACCACATGCAATATGTGACTATTTTAAGGATCCGGGTCAAACAATTCAGCCATAAAATGACATTTTTTGAGACAAAATTAAGGAAAATTGAAGACTGGGAATAAGATGATATTAAGAGTTATTAATAACTTTGCTAAATATGATAATGATATTGTTATGGTTTAAAAAGGGTCCTTATCTATTAGTAAATTTTGAGGTGAAATGACATGTGGCTACTTTAAAATACTCAAATAAAAAAAATGTGCATATGTTGTTTGTGTGTCTGTGTGTGTTGGAGGGGGAAGAGAGATAAAAGTGTATGATAGTGTTGATAATTTGAGAGCCAGGTGATGAATACAAGGGAATTCACTAACTATTTTCTCTGTGTTTATGTGTTTGAAAAGTTCCATATCAATTGTGATCTTATACTAAAGCAGGCTGATATTATAAATCAAATCTGTAGGCAAGATTTGTACAACATTTTGAAACAAAACACTTGAAACACATTTTCACACTTTCAGCAGTTGCTTCTTATGCCTGAGGCATGTGGGGGCACACAGTTCTTGTCCTCTACCACAAGGAGTGGTGTGAGAGGTCTGAAAAGCACTAAAGGGTTGAAAGGAACTTGACAATCAATGGATCCAGCTCTGAAAAGCGGATGAACTAATGTCATGATTTTTAGACTGTTGCTCATGACATTTATTGAGACACAAAGTAAATCTAGTGGGCCCAGACCAGCATTGAAAAAAAAAATTGACTGTGGCTCACACCTATAATCCCAGCACATTGGGAAGGTCAGGAGAGAGGATTGCTTGAGCCTTGGCGATCAAGGTTCAAGACCAGTCTGGGCAACATAGCCAGACCTTGTCTCTACATTAAAAAAAAAAAAATTACCTGGGTATGGTGTTGCATGCCTGTAGTCCTGGCTACTTGGGAGACTGTGGCAGAATATTCTCCTGAGCCCAGGAGGCGGAGGCTGTGGTGAGCAGTGACTGTGCCACTGCACTGAAGCCTGGGTGACAAATTGAGAATTCTACTCAAAAAATCAATAGTTAAATAAAATTAAAAATAAATTAAAGATAAATAAATAAAATAAAAGCAAAATTTTTAAAAAAATGAAACAGAATCGACAGAAAATAGAATAGGAAAATGCCAGACTCCATCTTTCCTAATAGTAAATTGCTTA
Source organism: Tarsius wallacei (assembly GCA_963574415.1). NCBI lineage: Eukaryota > Metazoa > Chordata > Mammalia > Primates > Tarsiidae > Tarsius > Tarsius wallacei. The sequence continues at coordinate 26,452 of CAUYQG010051467.1, read as the reverse complement.
TATCAGTTCTTTCCCATGAGTGCCAGGCTTCTCAGTTTTGAATGTGCACACGAATCACTGGGGATCTTGTTACCAGGCAGATTCTGACTCAGTAGGCGGGGCCTGAAAAACCTGCATTTCTAACACGCCCCCTTGGGGGGTGGAGCACACGGGTGCCCCAGCCTTACAAGATGGGAATACAAAGAACAGAAATAGGAGCAGAGCAGAGAAGAAAGTGACAAATTCTGCCTGGGAAGTTCAGGATGGTGTCTGGGACCGTGGAACTGAGGCTGTAGCTGAGATTTCACAGTTGAACAGGAATTTGTTAGGCAGTGAGGCATCCTTCAGGCAGTCAAGGCAGCAACCTGACATGCCTCTGTCCAGTGAGCTTTTCATAGCACCGTGACGTCCTTTTCTCTTGCATCCACTGTTGTTTCCAAGGCCACAACTGATGGCAGTTGCCCTTCATGAGTTCAAGCTGACTCAACCAGCGGGTGTGCCAGAGGCCTTGATGATATTAAAGAGTTATTAATAATTTTGCTAAATATGAAAATGATATTTAGTTCAGTGTTTTAAAAGGGTCTTCATCTATTCATAAATTTTGAGGTGGAATGACATGTTGCTTTAAAATACTCAAGTAAAAACAAGTGACACAATTCTAGCTGCTGTCACCAGGCCATGACCCACACACTCCTGCACACAGCAGGCCTCTGGACTGCATGGCATCCCTTTCCTTCTTGCCTTTCCCCACTGCACTCACAGCTCTCCACCCTGACCCTCTCAATTTCTGTTTTGCATAATGCACCAAGGCCATCTGATTTCACTGCTTCCTTTTTCTCTCCCTCAAAAGTCACTGGTTTTCTGTCTGTGTGTGTCTTTCCTCGTGCTGCAGGAGAGGATCTGCAAGGTGCCCACCCGCCTGAGTCCAGGACCCCACCCCTCCCAGCTCCTCACCACCCTACCCTGTCTTGCATGCTCCTTCCTCTCACCTACAGACGCCTCCACTCTGTTCACAAACATGCCACTTCTCCACACATCTGAGGGTGTTTCCTAAGCTCTGTTACTTTCTTAGCTTCTTGTGAATATCAGTAGTGCCTTGCACAGTGAGGAACCCCCATTTCCCTAATTACTTCCCACTCTCTTCCTCACCTAAGTGTGCCGAAGGGAAGAAGGAGTGAGGCCACTGCAGCCTCTCACCTTCTCTTCATCTTTAAATCCATTGCCCCTGTTTGCTGGTCACCCCTTCTGTCCTCCCCGGTACTTGACTCCCAGTGGGGACTGCTCTCTAGAGGATATCACCCCCACATAGGTCTCAAAGGGTGCTGTGCTGTCTTTAACACTTCAGTTCAGATAAGGTCAAACAATAATTTTATTAACACTCCTTTGACACAACCAAGACTGGTCAGAAAACTTTGAACAGGACAGGATGGAAGATTTGGGGTAAACAAATTAAGGAAATAACCTGAAACCAAATTAGCCACCCAACAGAGTAGAGCTTTCTCCTACAGTTTTCAGCCTGAGGATGTCTCCTTGCCTCACTCCCAGTGCAGAGAACATCTTCAAGTTCTTCTTAAACTCCTCTTGAAGTTCACACCTGGGGAAGTGAGACGTAGAGATAGCCCTTTCTTGATGCCTTCTGAACTTCCGTGTCCCCAATGAATAGCCAGCTTTCCTGACACCCCATTCCTGAGAGACACGATTAAGGCGTTGATCCATGACCTGAATCGGCTGAACCCTTCAGAATACAGGGTAATGAACCCAAACTCTTGAAGAGACACATGCATCGTACCCCAGTGTAACTTTGTAATGGGATTGCTGTCACAGACCACCACTGACACCTAAATTGCTGAGCTCATTGACCTTCTCTTGATATTCATTCTTGTCCATCTTGTGGAAGCGTTGAACACCACTGTTCCCTTTAATATCTTTTCATGCCTTGGTTCTTGTGACATCATTTCTTCTAGTTTTCCTCCAGACTCTCAGGCTGCTTCCTCTCTGCTTTTGCTGTCTATACTGCCTTCTAAGCTGGCATTGCCCAAGCTTTTGTTCTTGACCCTCTTCCCTTTGTCCTCCCAGCTGCTTTCTTCCACTGAGGAGGGGTTTGTCCCCACAGCCCCCGAATGGTGCAAGAGCACCAGAAGCCTTACCGATTCTTTCCTCTCTCTAGGCTGACACAGCTCCTTGTTTACCAGTGCAGCCTCCACCCACGGAAAACTCACCCTTAGACCTCTCCAGTACCACCTTTGAAAAGCAATGGATCCTTTTCTGTTCACCTTTCCCCAATCTAATGTGACTTCCTTTTTTGAATCCATAATACACTTAGAACATTTTTTTTCTTGAGCAGCTATATGTGACAGACATGGTTCCCAGGTCTCATGATATCCCCACACCTGTTCATCAGATGTTGTTATTGCCCCTTTACAGTGGAAGCCCGGCTTCACAGAGATCCAGGAACCTGCCTATGGTCACACTATTAACAAGTGGTAGACCTGAGACTCTGAATACAAGGTGGCCACACAGCACTGTGCCTTCTTGGGTCACCTGCCTTATTCTGCCTTCTGCTATAGTGGTCTTTATATTTATTTAATTTTTTTGTATACAAACTTTTGAGGAACTTTCTTATTTTTCCTTTTAGCTCCTGGCACAAATCTTCTAATTTTAATTTTGGAGAGAGTCTCAATATTAAATATTTTATCCCACTCTACAAATAAGTAGCATTGTCCCACTTTGGGGCTTGTGAAGTGTTGTGGTAAGTGTTACAAATGCTTTGGGCATTGCAGGCAATTAATAAGTATCTGTAAAATTGAATTGATTAATATGGGGGGAAAAAGCGAGTCTTATGGCAGATTTGAAAGAGAGAAAGAGAGAGAGAGAGAAAGGGAGAGAGGAGATTCCAATTCAAATATAATGCTTTATTGAAGCAACAAGCATAAATTACAAATTTCACTTGTGTATGTTTTGAAAGAATGATGCAATACAGAATAAGAAAGAACAGTTTTCTGCATCATTTCACGTTCAACAGCAGAGCAGAGGAGAAAAAAAAATCTGACCATAGTCTAACTTGTTCTGTAGTCTAACTTGACCTGTGACTCTTTCATCAGGTCACAAAATTACTGCTACCATCAAACCCTTCAATTTCAGGCTTACTATATGTGAAAATTGGTAAGAAATGTTAGTATTTTCTAGTAACTACTCTAGCCTGCTCCCCTAAAGAAGCTTATGGGAAGCATGCTTTCTTATACAGACATTTCTAGACATTGAAGATTAGAAATATGAACTTATTTCTTCAGTGAATTTCAGCACTGATTACTTCTTATATTCATTTTTTTCCCTGGTAGCCTATAGAGAATGCCCATGTTCTCATCAGTGGTAGCATTTCCCAAATCACTCACTCGGATGAAAAAGATAAGTCTCATTGGTGGAATGTGAGTTCTTACTAATCGGAGACAGACCAAGGTGTGCTGTTTTTATCATGACCTTTTCTCCTAGACCTTGGACTTATTTCATTTCAGAGTTCAAAGTTCAACTCCTGCTCTTAGATGTCAACATAGAGTTACCTTCTTCAAATGCCAGACTACAAGAGACTCTTGCATTTGAAGGATGTTTGTCATTTATTTGTAGGTCAAGTTTCTTCTTGTGCTTCTCTTCTACTTCCCTTTGAAACAATTACCTTTCCCTAGATTTCTTCTTCCCCTTTGAAGTGAGATCAATTTTTTTTGTCCTAACAGAACTGGAGAAAAGTTCTCAGAAGTTCTAACAAACAGCAGCAATAGATAAATTAAATCACGCTACATGCTGTCTTTCAGCAAAGTCGTTTACAGACAGAGCAATTTTGGAGCCATTAAAAAATGCTATTCATCTCAAACTTGCCATCTGCCTTTGGCTTCTGGACTCGTCTATGGCGTTAGCGGAGAGATTAGTCTCTGCAGCCAGCTTCCCTCTAGCTCTCCCGTGACACTTGGGAGGCTCTTATGGGAAGAAAGCAATTTATTTTAGCTGCACAACCACATGGCTAACTATACACGGCAATTATACAAAGCAAATGTATCAACTTCTGCCACGGGAGGCAGGAGTTCCCTTTCTGGTCATTAATAATGAACACTCTTCAGTAAGTAGGGAGACATTTACCAAATAAAATGGCCTGTTATAGATGCTCCCCCAGGCAGCTGAGAAATCTTGTGGCCGCTGAGGAAAGAGCCAGCCCAAGAAGGCTGGTGCTGCAGCTCGACCTTGCTTGGTTGTCCTGGAAGCATCTCCCAACTGGCAGAAGATGTGACCCCCTGGCTCTTTGTGCAGAAATGCCCGAAAAGAAGTGCTCTGGGCTCTTCTACATGGAAATTCCATTGCTTCCTTTCCTGGCAGCTGCATCATTGGGAATGCCGCGAAATAAAAACGAGGAGGAAGTAAATTAGAGCCGGGAAGTGTCAAGTTGATCTAGTGCCGTCTTTGGGGGCGGGCGTGCCGGGCAAATTCAGATTCTCCAGGGCCCCTTCCCACCACGTCACCCCACCATTTAAATCGCTCGTTCCTTGCACTTCTGGAATTCTCTGGAGGCTCCTGTTTGCTCTAATGCTTAGACTACCATTGGTTCATGGCTATGTATTTGGAGGACTCTTTCGCAGCCGTTTTAATGAGCAAAAATCCCTGAAAAGGGGCTGACATTGTAATGCTTCCTATTGATATTTTATATTTAGAGACAACAGGCTTTGCGCTGCATTCAATGTTCTTGCGAATCCAAATGCTCTGGGGTCTCAGGCCCCTCACTCACACAGGGGGTGTAATTAGAACATGTTTGCGAGAACAAATTTCATGTTAAAGACAGCCGATTGTTGCTTAATGGATGTCCAAACCCTGAAGAGGTAGGTGGGATTACCCTTGCTTCTCAGATGGGTGACTTCAGGCAATTGAATGATAAAATCCAAAGCCTCGGGGCAGAGATTGTGGCTTTGATGAATTCTACCGTGGACAGAATGGTGAAATAGGAATGATACTATAAAGCCATAAATAACAGTGTGATGAAATCTGTGGCTTCCCAGCTGGTTCAGAATGTAACCTAGGTCTAGGGTTTTTACCAATTCCATTAAAAATTTGGTCCACACAATCATACTTGTGTAAATGGAATGCATGTATACATCCCTTTTAATAAACCACAAAGGATGGGATGAGGAGAACCAACTTGGCAACTATATGCTGTTTCTGAACTTCCAAGTTCTTTGTTTAAAAATGTAGTCATGAAACACATTCATGGAGTGGCAGTAATGGGCAAAGCACTGATCTAGGTGCTTGGTTCCTTCCTTCCTGGATTTACTATCCAATGGGAAATAAAAAGATGTAGGTCATCACCAGACCAGGTGATGAGTGCAAAGAAGGGTAGACAAAGTATATTATGGGAAAGGACTCACACGACATACACTTTCTCAGTAGAAGTTCTTCCATTTTGAGGAACAAGAAAGGCTTTCCAGAGAAATCACATAGAATGATATCTAAACTGGTAGTTTAAGGACTAGTAGAAGTCAGTCAGGGGAGGACTGGGACATGGTATGGACATACTGGATGTACTGGGGCTGCCATTTTAAAACTGCAGAGGAGAGAACAAGTGTGGAACATAAGACCAAGCAGCTGAGTTGGTTTCAATCAATTCTATCTTAGGGAAAGCCATGCTGTCATCCCTCCACGTCTTTAGAAGAGAGGACTCCATGCACAGTTCTCTTGAAGGAAGGAAAGAAGGAAGGAAGATGAATAATTGGCAACCCTGTTCATATGTAATATGAATAATTCACTTGGTAAGATAACTTGAGGAAAAAGTTTCTAAAAGGAGCAAATGAAAATGAACTCAACATCAATTTTTATGCCTGTCCATTACTCATTATTTTAACTTCTTTTTTAGTTTGCTAGGTCATAATTCATGGGAAAAAATGGTGGTCATTCCACAAAAGTCAGCATTATGTTTCTCAGTTATAAACGAGTACTGTCAGACACAAGGACTTGAAGTGATGTTTCCAGTCTCATGTAGGCCTATTCTAGGAAAAGGTGGCAATGTAGACAACAGCAAGATTACAATGCATCTTTCACCCTGTACCTAATGGAATGGAATGAACAAGTAAATAAAGCCAACAGATGATATAGTAGCAGTGCTCTAACTTTGGAAGTATCTAGAAATAGACTGGAAACTAACACGTGGCCCAACATAAAATTCCTCCAGAAAAAATTCCGTGGATATGATGCATGGACAAAATGCAGAAAAATTCTCTTAATCTCGCTTGCCTCCATCTTACTTTCATTTTGAAAATGAGACATGCTACCCAGGGGTGAAGATAATAGATGCACTTTCTTAGTAGAAGTTCTTCCCTGATGCTTTGGATAAATAGTATCCATAAACAGTGAAGGAAAAGACCACTATGGCTCACCATTGTATTTTTCTCTGACTGGAAGGCAGGCAGGAGATATAATATGAAAAAATCACTGGGAGTTCAATTCTTTGGATAGCAAACAGGGTTTTAACAGAATAGGAAGACAAAAGAAATCAAAGTTACCAAGGAGAGTGATGACCCAAGGGAAGATGTATAGGAAGCCCCCAGTATGAAGGAGGGGGGCACATCATGTCCCAAACCCTTACTTTTCTCTTATTTTACTACACTCAAGCTGAGACTGGAGTGACATTAACAGCTGAGGAGAGGCATGTGAACCAGGAGAGTTTTTTTAAAACTAGGGCAGATTGTCTCCAAGAGAAACAATGACTTATGGGCTGAACTTGAGTGGAGGCAAAATCCAAAAGTTGAAGGCATCTCTCAGGGGGACAAGACATATTTGACCTTTTAACAGAATTCCAGAGAAGAGAGCCGAATCAGAGGTCAAATTTGCCAACTACAATTAAGCATAATCCCAGATTTACTCATTCCCCTTGCTCTAGCGAGAGAAAAACAGAAAGTAGAACTAAAACTATTAGAATACCAACAGAGATAAGTCAATGAAAATCTAACTATATAAAATCAGGGCAGGTAAAAGTTCTGGATAGAGCTGTCCTCATCAAAAAAGAATAAAATAAAAGAAATGACACCGCAATTATGCAATGATTTGCTAGCAAGCAATGAAAAAAATTTGCATAGCTTTGAAGAGAAGATAAAGAAACCATTCTTGAGGAAAACAGAAAGAACAGAAATACTTTCTGCTATGAATGTTTTACACTCTCAAGGTACTGAGAAAGAATGTAAAATCTATAAGACAAGAGTTTCAAGATAGATCTGGATCTTGATTTAAAGTGAAACTTTCTTTTTAACAGTTATGATGTATTCTACCTTTTCATTGATGCATATTTATATAGTTCTTATGTTTTTGTTATTAAAAGACAACATGCTGATTGCATTAAAATTTAAGGACCTCTGTATGACAAAACCAAATAAACAAAGTCAAAAACAAGTAATAGACTTGGAAAATATATTTAACATATATAAACTGACAAAGGAATACTATTCAGAATATATAAAGAACTCCTACAAGTCATTAAGAAAAATATGGTCAATCTAGTAGGAAAATAGAGGCAGGAAATTCCAGAAAAGGCAAATCAAATGTCCAGAAAACATATGATAATTAACCACTCTAATTTTAAAAAGCAAATTAGAACAATGGAGTGTGCATTTTGCTTCTAGAAGGATGAAATAGAAATACTTCTCCCTATTTCTCCTACTAAGTACCAAAAATCCTGAACAGCAAATATAAAGCAATGTAAGAAGAATCTGGAAGGTAGAGAGAAGAAGTTAGATCAGCTAGAGATCCCATAGCTGGAAACACAATAGGATGATGAGTTACCTGGGTTTTCTTTTTGCTTTATATGTCCCAGAACAAAAAAATAGAGAAATGGGCAGACAGGAAATACCAGAAACAGACCAAAGAAGCCGAAGGAGAGTCTGCTCTCTCTAATCAAAGACCACAAGAGAGGCAGCCTAGCAAGATAGAATACTCTTAGGTGTAACTGATCTGCCCCAGTCAGACTTCAGAGAAAAAAAATATGGCCCTTCCCCACCTCTGCCAGCAAAGTCCAACAGGGGAACTTAAACTTCTACTCTTGAAAAGCTCTAATGAGCAACCCTCGTGTCCCATAACCTCTCCCCTCCTTGGGATGGTCAGAGAAGATCAAATGAGGAGTCTGGGTTTCATCCTCTTCTGGTAGTAAGGAGGCACTCTCATCCCCATCATCAAGAGCACTTGGGGAGCCTGAACTTCTACCCCCATACAAGGACTCATGACTAGCATAAATAAATATACAAAGGACAAGCAAATCTCAACTGTAAAAAAAATACAATTATAAAATGGAAAAAACACATGGAAAGGCGTTTGATAGAAATAGATATACAGATGGCAAATAAGGGCATGAAAAGTTATTCAGCATTCCTAGCCTTTAGGGAAATGCAAATTAAGACCAGAAAACAATATTACTACATGCTAATTAGAACAGCTAAAATGAAACATAGTGACGGTGGTGAGACTGTGGAGAAATTGATCTCATACATTGCTGGAGGAGATAGAAAATGGTACAACCACTCAAAAATATTTTGGCAATTTTTTAGAAAACTAAACATACACTTAATGAACATGTCCCAGAAATTGCACTTATAGCATTTATCCTAGAGAAACAAATATTTATGTCCCCATAAAAACCTGTACATGGTGCTCCTAGCAGCTTTGTTTGTAATAGCCCTAAACTGGAAACAACCAAAATGTCCTATGATAGGTGAATGATTACACAGACAGCGGGTAATCTCCCCCCGGAATACTACTCAGCAATAAAAAGGAACAAATTGTTGATAAATGTAACAATTTCGGTGGCTCTCAAGGGTGTTATGCTGAGTAAAAAAGGCCAGTCTCAAAAGATCACACACTGCATGAGTGCGTTTATATAATATTTTCCAAATGACATAATTATAGAAATGGGGCACAGATAAATAGTCGTCAAGAGTTAGGGACAGAGGGGACGGTATGTGTCACTATCAAAGGTAACATGAGGGGGACCTTTGTGGGGATGAAATAGTTCTATATCTTGATGATGGTTATGGTTACGTGAAGCTTCACACATGGTAAAATGACATAGAACTGTATATACTTTATACCAATGTCAATTTCTGGTTGTGGTCTTGTACTATAATTATATGTTATAACTATTGAGAGAAACTGAGTGAAGGGGACACAAAACTTCTCTATACTATCTTTGAACTTCCTATGTATTAATAATTATTTCAAAATAAAAAGAAAAAAAAAACCCAGCCCCAATGGACCGTGATTCTTTATTCATCAAATTGAAAAACACTTTAATATAATTAAGTTTTGGCAAAGTTCTGGAGAACAGGGACAGTCATTTTGAAGGATAAATGGTAGTATCGATTACAACTCAACATATGCACAATCTTCCAAAAGATTCTAGGTGTTTAGTCTAAAGAAATATTATGTACACTGAAGAGAGACATACAACAATGTTTCTTACGCATTGCTTGTAAGAGTGAGAAAATTAGAATGACCTAAATGTCTATCAAAAATGGAATAGTTAAGTAAATTATGGTATATTCTTGTGATAAAATATAGTAGTTAAAAGGAATTAATTAGGCCGGGCTCAGTGGCTCGGCCTGTAATTCCAGCACTTTGGGAGACTGAGGCAAGTGGATTGTCTGAGCCTATGGGTTCAAGACCAGCCTGGGCAACTTGAGACTTTGTCTCTACAATAAATAAAAAATTAGCCGGATGTGGTAGCGAGCGCCTGTAATTCCAGCTACTTGGAAGGCTGAGGCCGAAGGATTGCCAGAGCCCAGCAGGTCAATGCTGGGATGGCCATGAGTGTGCCACTGCACTCTAGCCTGGGTGACAGAGTAAGACTTCAACTCAAAAAAAAAAGGAATTAATTAGATCCATTTGTAGCAGTATGATGAGATGTCAAAACTTAGTGTTGCATGAAAAAAGCAAGTAATAGAATGAAACATATGAGAATATACTATTTCTAAAGCAAATACATAATAGTTTTCTATAGGTAAATATATGTGAATATAAAGATACCAAAATCAAAAGTATAAATACTTCACATAAAACCCTAACCATACTCACATCTGGTCAAGAGAAGAGGAAGACATAAGAAGAATATATTACTCATCAGATATTACTTGGGTGTTAAAAATTAATATGAACCTGACACTATTTTTTAAAGTTCATTTTATTGTTTCATGCATGTCCTGAATAGCTTTTAAAATTTCCTGATGTTGGTTTTTGACTTTCTCCTGAAGTTCACCGGCCAATTTTATCATCAACCTTTTGAATTCTATGTCAGGAATTTCAGCAATTTCTTTTGGTTAGGGTTCGTTACTGAAGAGTTGCTGTGAACTTTTGGGAGAGTTGGAGAACTCTGTTTTTTCATATTGTCGGGTATTTTTCTGGTTCCTTCTCATATGGGTAGACAATTTCTACTTATTTGAGGTTGGCAGGGGGCTGACGCAGGCACTGTAGGGTTCCTCTGATTCTATATAGCCTTGGTGTGGTGAGTTTCTCAATTGTCAAATGTGGCAACGCTGTGCTGTATACCTACGCTAGCTCACGGCATCCTGAGTGGCGGGAGTGGCTTGGAAAGCGTTGCTAGCTGGCACTTGGGATCTGACTTTGCCCAAAGCTGAGGTATTGTATCTGATGTGGTGGGCCGAACTGTTGACCTCCGGCCAGGAGGTGGCACTTGTGGGAGAAAGCCAGCTATGATGGTGGCTGCAGGGTTTCTTTTTGGTGAGTGCTGCTCCAAGTGCCCAGCCAGCCGAGGCTGAGGGCGGGGCTCTGGGAATTTCCTAAGTTTTCTCTGTTTTGAGCCCTTGGGGGTAGTGCAGGTGAAAAGAGATAAGGCACCCCAAGTGTGCACTCTTAGCTCCCCCAGAGGGGGTTAGGAGGGAGTCTCAAGCTGTTGTGCAGAGCAGGCTCCAAAGAGTTCTATTTTATTTCTTGATTGTACGAGTGGTTCATCCCAAACCAGTGACTATTAATATGTTGATATTTTCCTTTTGACTTCCTTCTTACTCTTATTTCAACCTCTGTGTGTGTGTGTGTGTGTGTGTGTGTGTGTGTGTGTGTGTGTGTGTGTATGGTGGGGGAGGGGTGCAATTTTGATTGCAGTATTTTTAGAAACTTAAAGTAAATATTATTCAGCATTATAAAACCTGAAAAGAGATTAAAACAATATCTACTGCTGGGCACGGTGGCTCACGCCTATAATCCCAGCACTTTGGGAGGTGGAAGCGAGAGGATTGCCTGAGCCAGGAGTTCAAGACCAACCTGGGCAATTTGGTGAAACTCGTCTCTGCAATACATTTAAAAGGAAAATAACTGGTCATGGTGGTATGCAACCATGATCAGTTATTTTCCAGCTACTCGGAAGGCCGAGAGGCAGAAGGATCGCCTGGGCCCAGCAGGTTGAGCCTGCAGCGGCCTGTGAGTGTGCCATTGCACTCCAGACTGGGTGACAGAGTGAGACCACAACTCAAAAAACAAACACATAAACAAACAAAAAGCAAAAACAAAAAACCCCAAATCTGCCGTTTATTGGTCATCGACTAATTGCCAAGTTAATGTCATAATCTGTATTATGGACATTTTCCCTAAATCTCATTGCAATCCTGTAAATTGCTATTCCCTCCATTCTGCATGGATAAACTGAAAACTGAAGATAGGTGGGATTAAGCAATTTGCTCAAATTCACAAATTTTGCCAGAGCCAAGAGACTGGACTCCAGGTGAGGTGCTTTCAAAGCTCATGCTACTGTTCTAGTTGATTCTAGCAGGCTTCGTCCTATGGAGATAGTTCGACAAACATTAAAACTGGAACGCTTCCACAGAGCAAACTGCGGAAATTCCCATGATTCCCTGCCAATTAGACAGACCGATGAAGGAGGAAAAGAGCCAGACTGCCTTTCCTCAGAAGGGAAAAGGCGAATGTTACAGCTAATGTTTCTCTTGGGTGGTCAAAGCTTGATAAATATTCTTCTAAAGCACCCACCACTACATGGCTTACCTCAGGAAGACCTGATGGAAATGGTGGATGCCTCCTGACAAGAGCCCATGTCCAAGACAGAGTGTGGAGAAGCCTCTATTGACAGGCACTCTTTGAAAGTGTGTGCTGGATAGTCTTGCATGACCTTCCAAGTCCCTGGCCTAATGACAGCAACAGCCGTAGTTGCAGCAGCAAAAACAATGAGTACTCAAACATGGCCTATGTGTGCCAAGCAGTATTCAAAACAGTTGTGTATACACTCATCTGATTCTCCATGGTGCTGACTTAGAGATAGCCCCAAAAGTGACAGAATGAAGCAGTAATTCATATGTAGTGCAGTATTGTCAGACGTAAAAACTTGATCTCTAAATCCTGACATAATTTTTACAAACTGGCCACGTTCTCTTATTAGCACCCAGACTCTGCTCAAAGCCCTGCACAGCCGATGGTCATCCACAGCCCTGGGGAGGCTGGGGTTGGGGGTGGGAGAAATGGTGACACTGGGTTTCTGATGTGTGACTGCAATGGCATGATCTCTGCCTGATTAATCTCTGCCTGTGCTAAGTCCGAGACTGTGCAGACTGACAAGCAGCCATGGTATTAATATTTATTACCCCATATAACATTTGCATCCTGGATGGCAATTCTGAATGATCTTTAACTGGGACACAGATAAACTGCTGATCTCGAGGCAGGGGTCAGTCCTGTGGGTATATGTGGTGCTTCTACTGGTTAGTGGGAGAAACTGGCCAATCCAATACTGCAAGTCTTATCTACTGTATTTATGATTCAGCTCCACACAAGTGCTGACTATTAGTGATGTGCTCCTTGCCCTGAAGAAATATTATGCAAAAAGGGGGAGAAGGAACAAGCAAAAGCCCTCTTTCAGTCTCACCTGTCTTCTTGGAGAAAATAAAAATGTATTTTCTATCCCTTGGGGAGGGGGATATTCTGAGAAACAAAAACTCTATTTCCAAATAGTAATTGGCTCATAATTAGTCCCATTTACTTTGGGAAGATGTTAAATACCATGTGTTTTCCCCACTTAACAAATGGGAGGCATAGTGGCTTGACCTCCCTTACACAATGGAAAGTCAGCTCTAGAAGGTCTTTGACCCCAAGACTAGACTTATTCAACTAAAGTTACATGGAAGGTTGAGCAATGAACTAGCTTACTTTGGTACTAGATAGACAGCCAGTATGGGTCTCTTGGGCCAGAGTTCCATCAGAACCAGAATTCCACTTGAACCTCAATCTTCAGTTTTCCTTCCAAACGCTCTGGAAGAGTGATTTGCACCTCCAGAAGATCACTCACTGTGAAGACTAGGCATATCAGAATCTCGGGTAAGGGGGAAACACTTGAAAATGCAGGTCAACTGAATTATGCAATTTTATGCATGAAAGGGGAAAGAAAATGCCTGTTGATTTCATACATGAAGGTAAGTACTACAAATCAAAATCTCTTTGAGGATAGCAGGACATTCTGGTTTTTTTTTTTCAAAAGGGGGAGTTGCTGATTTGACAAATACTGCTGTAAAATTTAAACTTTCAAATCTAGATTGAGCACTCGGTGTGTAGGAAGCTCAGAGATTAGGCGTGCTTGCCTTGGAGCCAGACTGTCTGGGTTCAAATCCTGGCTCTGCTGTCGGTGACATTGGCAAGTTGCCTCCAACTTTCTAAACCTCCACTTCCTCACTTATAAAGATGTCGTAACAAGACCTCATTATAAGATGTCTTGGGAATTAACTGATACAATTTATGTTAAGTAGAAAAGTGTTAGACACAGGAAATGCTCCATGGTTGTAGCTATTATTAAACACCATTCTTTGATTTCCTACTTTTTCCTTGTTTTATATAACCTTTCTAGGAACAACAAGTTCTTGGCACTTCAAATTCTCATCAAATGTTCAGTGTTATTTACAGTGTGTTTTCTCTCAGGTTTTCTTTTTCCTTTCTTTTCTTTCTTTTCTTTCTTTCTTTCTTCAGATGGGATCTCATTATGTTGCCCAGGCTGCTACAGGGCAGCAACTATTCACACTTGCAGTCCCAGTCCTAATCAGCACGAGAGTTTTGACCTGAACCAGTTCACCCCTCCTTAGTGAACTTGGTGGTCCTGGGCTCCTGAGAGGTGATTGCCTTTATGCCAAATTTAGTGTGAACACTCTACTGACATAGTGCACTGCAGCCCAGAACTGCTGGACTCAAACAATCCCTCTGCCTCAACCTCCTGACTATCTGAGGCTACAGGTGCCACCACCACACCACCTGGCTCTAGTTCTGATGAATATGTAAAGATAGTGAAGTTCATCAGATATAGTTCTGGTGATACATAAGTACCTTATGTTGTCTGAAATGCTCCCTATTTATAATGTTCAAACTTTTGAACCAAACAATGTTTAGTTTACCCATCATGTCGTAGAGGCTTTTAGTTGTCTATTCAACCTACATCTGGTCTCCACACCCTTCCGAATGGGGCCCTGATCCTTCTCCTACTGCCATGTTTTTCAAGGGAAACTGAACCTCATTCTCAGCTACAAGGGGTAGATCCTGGGTAACTTAAACCAACCGTAGTAGTTTTTTTGTGCTGATTATTGGTTTAGAAACAGACATGCAGCATGCTGAGAAGTCATTGGGGATCTCTTACTTTCTTCATTCCTAAGAAAGATACATTGGAAAGGGTACCATTTATTTCCCAGGTCATTGTCTCACTTACATGTGACACCTAGAACTGCTGTTGCCATCTTGAGACCGTCAGATAGACCATATGAGGACAAAACTGACACACTGAGGGTGGCATAGTGGAAGGATGTCACAAAGCTGGGTCCTTGATGAAAATGCTGAGCCATTGATTGTGCCAGTATAAAGTCCGTGCTACAACTAGACTGCTTCTTAGGTGAGATCATACATTTCCAGCTGTGAGTTGGGGATTTTCTATTATTTATATAGCTCAAGGTATACTAATACATGGTAGAGAAAATCCATGTTAAAATGTCTTAAAATAAACTAGAAGTCAGAAGTGTCTCTTTCATGGTCCTAATATCATCCCTAATTTCCTTCAGTAACTGCCTCTGTTCACTTGAAAGTAATCCCATCAGCTCTACTTCCAAAATATGTCTGAATCCAAAGACTGCTTCACATCCAAGCCATCATCATTCCTTCCTGTATTACAGCAATAGCCTCATTGCTAAACTACCTGCCCTCATGCTGGTCCTCACTCCTACGGTCTATTCTTCTTCTAAATTAAGGTACAATTTACATAACATAAAATTCACCACTGTTATCATTTTAAGGTGTAAAATGCAATGGTTTTTAGTATATTGCCAATATTGTACAACCATAACCACTATCTGCTTCCAGAACATTATCATCACCCCAAAAATAAACCCCATACTCATTAAGTGGCCACTTCCCATTTCCTCCTCTTGCCAAGTCCCTGGCAATCACTAATATAATCTATTCTGAGAATAGTAGCTGGAGTGATATTATTCTTTTTTAAAAATTATAGGTTCAGGAGGTACAAGCGCATGTTTGTCACATGGGCACACTTCATATGGGTGGGGATTGGGCTTCAGGTGACTCATTCCCCAGATAGTGAACATTGTATCCAATAGGTAACTTCTGAACCCTAAGCCCCCTGCCTAGTCCCCCTCTTTTAGTGCCCCCAGTGTCTACTGTTTCCCTGTTTATGACCATTGAGCTCCCACATATAACTGAGAACAGGTGACGTTTGGTTTCCTGTTCCTGAATTAGTTCACTTAGGATGATCATCTCCAGCTCCTTCATGTGGTTGCAGAGGACATGATTTCATTCTGTTTTATGGCTGCATGGTATTCTGTGGTGCATATATATCACTTTTTTTAAAATCCAGCCAATCGTTGATGGTCACTTAGGTAGGCTTGCTATTGTGAGTAGTACTGCAATGAACACATGAGAGAAGGCATCCTTTTTTTTAATTTTAAAATTGTGGGGTACAATTCAGGGTTAGGTATACCAATATTCATTGTGCAGGTACCCTTTTTGATAAGGTGTGCCCCCAGGTATCTTTTTTTAAATAATGATTTCTTGTCCTTTGGGTAGATACCCAGTAGTGAGATTGCTGGGTCCAATGGTAGTTCTATTTTTAGTTCTTTGAGAACTCTCCATCCTGTTTTCCACGGAGGTTGAACAAGTTTACAATCCCACCAACAGTGTATGAGTGTTCTTTTTTCTCTGCATCCATGTCAACATCTGTTGTTCTTTGACTTTCTAATAATAGCCATCCTAGGCCAGGTGTGGTGGCTCACGCCTGTAATCACAGCTCTGTGGGAGGCCAAAGTGGGAGGGTTGCTTGTGACCAGGAGTTCAAGTCCAGCCTGGGCAACATAACAAGACCTCATCTCTACAAAAAATCAAAAAAATAGTCGGATGTGGTGGTGGACCTGTAGTTCCAGCTACTTGGGAGACTGGGGTAGAAGGATCTCCTGAGCCCAGGAGGTCGAGGCTACGGTGAGCCATGTGATTGTGCCACTGCTCTCTAGCCTGGGAACAGGATGAGATTCCTGACTCAAAAGATGTACAACACCGGGCTCGGTGGCTCAGCCTGTAATCCTGCGCCTTGGGAGGCTGAGGTGAGTGGATTGCCCGAGCCCGCGGGTTCGAGACCCGCCTGGGCAACTTGGTGAGACCTCATCTCTACAATAAATAAAAAAATTAGCCGTGCATAGTGCGCACCTGTAGTTCCAGCTACTTGAAAGGCTGAGGTGGGAGGATCGCCGGAGCCCAGCAGGTTGAGGCTGCGGTGGCCAAGAGCAGCCACTGCACTTCAGTCTGGGCGACAAAGTGAGACTCCAACTAAAAAAAAAAAAAAAAGTACAACAACAACAATGACAATCAAAACCAAAACCCAAACCCTCCAATGAATTTGAACAACATTTACATTCTTCAACCTGACCTAGATGACAGTTCATGACTTAGTCCCTATCTACCTCTTCAGTTTCATCTTATACCATCTTCTGGCCACACAAGACTTTCTCCTTAGCTCATTCTTCCTTCAATGCCTTTCACTTGTTCCCATTTCTCAGATGCTATTTCCTGCTTGCAGATCGGCACCTTCTCATCATTCAAATTGCCTCCTCAGTGAGGCTTCCCTGACCAAGGCAGCCCCCTGCCCCAACACCGTAGTTCTTTGGTGCCCACTCCTTTGAATTTTCCTTGTCACACTTATCACCATTTGCAATTATGAGGCTTACATTCATTTTTTTAAATGAATGGAAGCCCACAGTTTCTTGACATTTCCTCAATTTTTACCTAATGTCCTCTTCTTTCCAGAATCCCGTCCAGGATACTATATTACACAGAGTAGTCCTGTCTCCTCAGGCTCCTCTTGGCTATGAAAGTTTCACAGACTTTCTTTGTTTTTGATGACCTTGACAATCTTAAGGAGTTCTGGTCAGGTATTTTGTGGGATGTTCCTCTGTTGGACTTAATCATGACATTTTCCTCAGGATTAGACTGGAGCTGTGGGTTATTGGGAGACAGAGCGTGAGGTGAAGTGTTATTTCATTGCATCATATCAAGGGCTCAAGTTTATCCTTTTCGTTTATTAGTCACTTGCCTGTCTCTCCCACCGTTAGAATGTCATGCTCCATGAAAGCAGGTACATTGCTCTGCTCACAGCTTTATTCCTAGAACCTGGAATAGCGTGCAGGACATGGCCTCACGAATTATTAGTTGATTGAAATAATGAATAAACTCAAAAAAAATGACCAACGCACTGCCTACCTTTTTGGTGAAACATTTTATTTTGTGAAATGAAATATGAGGCAAGAAGATTCGTTGAGCATAGGTCAAAGGCACTAAAACCCTTTCAAGTAATCTGGCATATCTGTGAGATAAATCTAAACCCTTGTGCAAATAAATAATTAACCCAAGGCCAATGGCACATTCAAGATCATTAATGAAAATTGATTTTCCTTCTCTGAAGGGCTGTGTCTCTTTGCTGCAGCACAATACCATTTGCAGACTCAGCCAGCATTCATTGCATTGTAATTCATTTCCACCCAGGGTCTTCTTTTTCCTGAATGGTGCTGGCCTCTATGAATATTTTTTTTCTTTTAAATATTTAGCTTAGTTAGCCTAGACATGACGAGGGTGTGGGTGACTTAATGTAGGTGGGCTCTGGAATCTACTAAGCCCCCTTGGAACAAAGAGCTAAAACGTGAGGAGAAGCCAGGCTTGCCCAGGAGAAGATGCAGGAAGGATGACCAAGGCTTGAGGCTGAACAGCGGCCTCTGTCCAGTGACTTCATGGTGCAGGGGAGCAGGAGAAGGAGTCTGCTGGCGGCCGCTAAATGCCTTTCCAGGAACATGGTGGAAACTGATTAAATATATATGCAATCACATGAATTGATAGAGGGAACCTGGGGGATGTCTCCAGCCATTAGAACACCAAATACCGATGGGAGCTCCCTAGTGGTCATGAAGGAAGTTCATTTTCTGGCCCGAGTTCCCAGAGAAGGAAGACCCTGAAAGGAAGAACTATTTGTCTTCCATTCAGACTTCATTTGACCTTTCATTTTGGAAACCCCGTAAGCAAAGGCACATTTGTCAAGGCTTCAGGATGAATGAGGAAAGCTGTGGAGCACTAAACTTGCAGATATTCAGAAGGGCTTACTGGAAAGGCAGCTCTGGGCTGGGAGCAGGGAGACACCCACTCCAACTGACCAGGCAGGGGTGCCTCGGCCATTATCACCTCCAATGAGCCAATTTCCTGACTGTGTGTAACCCTCAATCAATTTATTTGAACACAAGTTACCCTAGGTCATTAACTGCATTGTGTATTGCTGATCAGAGTATTTATTTTTCCTAGCGTGCCTCAGGGTATGTGACTTACAGGTCAAGTACCATAAAGTTATATAAGGCATTTAAACTAGCATGTTTCATTTCACTCACTAATACTATTATGACACGTTTTGTGTTTCCTTGAGTCTAAGATGCATTTACAGTAGCACTATGAATTGAATACACAGCATTTCGGGGAGGAAGAGAGCCACCGCAAGACACATTCCAGTTTCAGGAAAGTAATAAGTGGGAAATCTTAGAGCTGAGGAAACTGAGGTGTGCTTATAGACACTGAGAATTTCCTGGAGAGCTCACTTGCAGAGCTGCTCATCTCATTGACCACCATGATGTTTCATGCACATGGGCTTTGGCGTTTCAAGTTCCAGCTTTCCTAGGATCCTCAACCCGAGCTGGTTTTGGAGGCAGCGTGGAAGACCTCCTCAGCTCCACCTCCCCCCTTCCCCCCAACCCTGTGGTTGCTAAGGCTGGGCAGTAGTGGTGGTACACTCACCCCTCCACTGCTGAACCTTTCCTTGACAGCGTCTCCAGGTGGCAAAGATTTCCATCCGTTGCCACTGCTGGCCGCCTTTTCTGTTTCCCACCTGTCAGGGTTTGCATCTAGACCAGTTTCCATCTTCAGTGAGCTCCTGAAGGTCCCCTCTGCCTACTCAGTCCTCAATTCCCACCGTTCGTCCTCTAACACACGTATCTTTTTAATTAACTCCGAAACTGTCCTCTAACACACGTATCTTTTTAATTAAGACAGGCAATCTTCCTCTGTTACAAACCAAGAAGAATTCTGGGCTGGCCTATGTTTGGTACAGCATTCTAGAACATTGCCAGCATCACTACATCAATAACTAGCACTTATTGAGCATTTGCTACACATAGACATCGTGCTGTGTTTGTATGATCTCATCATTCACTGTTAACAACCCTCTAAGGCAGGTACCACCATCATCCTCTTCTACCAATGAGGAAAGTGAGTGCTTTGATTGTTGGCCCATGTTGACCAAATCAACAAAGAAAGAGCTGAGACTCCACAAGGTCAGCCTGGCTGTGTGATGCAAACTCACAACCAGTGTTCTGTGAGGCTTCTCCTTTGGTGAGAGGTGCAGAGTTGCTATAAAAACAGCTACCGTGAGTGGGCTCCTTGGATGAATGGAGGGGTGAAGGAAAGAGAGGATTTGAGGTGCATTCCTGGTTCCCAGAGTGGCTAACTGGGGAGACAGTGGTACCTCACAATGTGGTTCCCCACATCGGCAATTCAGGATAAGAAGGTTGTGCAGACTTTGGCATCCACCTTCTCCACCTTGTGTTCTGTCATCTTGGAGAATATCAAAGTCCAATGCAGACTGGTTCAATGATTCAGTCAATCATTTTCTTTTTCTCCTTGACTCTAGTGGTCTTTGCTTAGACTCCATTTCAGCCATCTCTTGTTCCTTGCATGCCCCAACACATCACTGTATAGTAAATCTGACATTTGAACAACAGCCTTCTGTCTGCCCTGGGTCCCGTGAACTCACACTCTAGTTATTTGTACCACACATGTTCTTCTCCTGTCTGAAAGAGAGCCCCAGGCCTTCAGTCTGTCTTTCCCCTGCCCAACCCCCTTGTGTAAACTCTGTCCTGTCTTTGCTCCAGACCTCCCCAGATCCTTGAATTATGATCCCTGCTTAGTTCTGCAGCTTGGCCTCTCTGTCTCTCTGTCCTAGGCAAAACCACTATCAGATATTTCCCTGATTCTATGATCCTATTTGTTAAAGAGGGAACAATGTTTAATAACAGTTTTCCAGAAGAAGGAACACACTATCATATTAAATGCACACAGCATGAGAAATGCAGTAAAGGTAAAAGTGTAAAAAGGTCTGTTTTAGGAGGGTAGGATTATGGCACTCTCAGTTTTAAATATGGTACCGGTCTCTCTTATCTGCAGGGCACGGACGTATGGTTTTCTTTGACTAGAATAGAAATATTATCTCATCCTTTTAACGGCACTGCCAAATGGCTATCATCACCATTTTATAAAAGGGAAACTGAGATGTAGAAACTTAGTTATTTTTTCTATCAAAGTTCACATGGAATGAGGGAGAAAAATGGTATACGCTGCTTGGGCAGCCATCACAAAATACATGGACTGGGTGGCGTACACATAGACGTTTATTTTCTCACGGTTCTAGGGGTTTGAAGTCTGAGATTAGGGTGCCAACTGGGTTGGGTTCTTGTAAGGGTTGTCTTACAGGCTTGCCGATGGCCACCTTCTCACTTCTTCCTCACATGGCTTTTCCTCAGTGGATATGATTAGAGATCTCTCTGTTTCACTCTCTTTCTCCTCCTCTCCCTTCTTCTTCTTATAAAACCATGAATCCACCATCACCCCCCAATACCTAATCTAACCTTTATCACCTCCCAAAGGCTCCTCCATCTCCAAATATCATCACACGGGGGGGGGGGGGGGGGGTGTAGGGGTTAGGGCTTCCAGGTGAATTCCAGGTGAGGGAGAAGACACATTTGGTCCATATCAATAATCAAGTCTTAAACAAAGGCCCTCTAACTTCAATTCCTATTTTCCTTCTATTCTGCCACACTATAGCAGTATTCATTCATTCCTACTTGTCCTCTGAAGTCCACTTAGGGTATCCACCGTGAAGAGCCCTCAATGACCCCCTTTTCTGGAGCGAGTCTGGGCTCAGTGCTCTCTTCTGCACATTCCTGTGACTTAGCCCTTCCCACAGTGTTTGAGAATGGCAGGCATAGAGGTCAAGGCCTTAGCAATTTTGTATCTCTAAGGGCCAGCTGTGACAACATGGCGGCCCTTCAAATAATGTTCACTACCCTTCCCCAAAGCTATCTGACACACTCCCTGGCCCATCACGAATTGGAAACTGGTTTATCTGTGTGAGGACTATTAGAACTTCAAGAACCACATGAATGTTATTTTTTTTTAAACTTTCAAAAACTCCCATGACTATGCTTTCAGGAAGTCTTAACTATCCATCTTAGAAAATTCTAATGAGTAGTGTGAATTAAATGTATGCGCTTCTGATCAAGATATGCTACAAATG
Source organism: Tarsius wallacei (assembly GCA_963574415.1). Lineage (NCBI taxonomy): Eukaryota > Metazoa > Chordata > Mammalia > Primates > Tarsiidae > Tarsius > Tarsius wallacei. The sequence continues at coordinate 4,587 of CAUYQG010051467.1, read as the reverse complement.
GAGGTTTTTATGCCATATGTAAAAAGCCTATCAGTTGGGGGAGGAAATGGATGTCTAAGTTGGTTGATATTTGGCCCTGGCTTTATTTTTATTTTTTTTGTTCAGTTGGGGTCTTACTCTGTTGCCCATCCTGGAGTGCAGTGGCATGATCATGGCTCACCACAGCCTGAACCTCCTTGACTCAGGTGATTCTTCCACCTCAGCCTCCCAAGTAGCTGGGACTACAGGCACACACCACCATGCCTGGCAAATTTTTAAAAATTTTTTGTAGAGAAGATGTCTCACTGCGTTGCCTAGACTTCTCTCAAACTCCTGGCCTCAAGCAGTCTCCCCCCTCAGCCTCTCGAAGTGCTGGGATTACAGGCGTGAGCCACTTCGCTTGGCTGGCTCTGGCTTTTAAAAAAGCCCACAAGTAAACTTTACTGGTAGGAGCAGTGGGTATCAAACTCACATCTTTTAAAGGCTTGACGATAGCAGTCTCCAGAGACACAAGCAGTGATACAGGAAGATGGAATAAAGAACTCTCCCTCATCTTTCTTCCTTAACAGAATTGGCCTAAGAACTGCTTGGATGACTCACTGATCTCCGCCCGTGGCCGGTGCCAGAGCCTTGCCTGCTGGGTTTTCTGAGTTTCTGGCGAAGCAATCAGGACGCCATGCAGGAAGTGAGGTCATGATTGTTTTGGCAGTTTGGGTGGCGTTGATCCTTTGGTAGCGGCTGAAGTTTTATCAGTAGGTTTAGCCTTTGCACTTTGAGAAACCAACTATTATCTCGCCCACAATTTAGAATAATAAAAAGTCCACAGCAGAAAAACGTGCAGCAAGTCCAGATAAAGAACAAACGCGGGAGAACCTGGCGTTCCTGTCCATGGGCCCCCAGAGCCCACAGCCTACTCGCGTTCTGATAGTGTCAGTGAGAAGGCGCCGCAGGGTTCTCGATTTTTCTTTCTGGTATTAGCTTCAAGTCAAGAAATTTCCTGGCGAGGGGTTGGGAGTAGAGAAAAAAAGTTACATCTTTAGCTAAAAATTTGGGTTCAGTTTCTTCCTGAAGCGACCTGTAATGGGGACACTTAAGTTGAGGGAGACCACATGTTCCTCATCCTGAAGGTTTGTTTCCTCCCTGGGAGCTGTAATCAGAGTAGTTAAAAGATGGATCGAGCCTCCACAGTTTGTTGTCAGAGTGGCCGAGAAGGATCTGGTGACTGCCCATCAGGGACCCTGCTTGGAGGCTTCCTGGACCCGGCAGGACGCCGACCAGATTTCCGATTCGGTTCTAAGTCTGAGATGCTACAAGTGTGTGTGTTTACAATTCCATAGAAAAGCAAGATTCTCCTGTAACACTTTGTCCCTGAGGGGCACCCCAAAGACTAAAAAAAATTTGCTGCGAAAACAAGCAGACAAATAAATAAAAACTTTGTAAATCTTGCTTTAAATATCCAGAGCAATAGAAGAATAACACGTCATCACTGAAATGATCTAAGATTGGAGAAATATCTGTGCTGCTATGCTATTGACTGGAAAAATCACACCTAGATGAAGACGTTGAATGACTCTGTAATTTGCAATCATTCATCAAGCAAGTGGGAGACTTTTTATGCAAATACAGGTTCTGGCTTGACTTCTTCAGGCATTTTTGTTATGTTTGTTTCTTAAAATCTGGAATATATTGTGGGACTTTGAGCAGATGGTTATAATTCCAAAGCGTATGTGTGCATTAATAGTTTTTAGAGCCTAAAAGCTGTAATTAAAAATGATTGTATGTACACAGTGCTGAGAGATAACAAAAAGAAAGGTTTGATATAAAATGTGACCTTTCAAAACCATCCTGTTACTTGATATTCTGTAAACACACTCTGGGTGAAAGGATCATACCCCACAGTGAGATCAGGATACCCCAAAGGGAGACCAAGTCTCTTAATCAGATCAGTCCTGCCCCGGGCCAGAACTGGAACTCTCCCCTGCTGGTTCCAGTCACTGTTGATGTGATTGGCTCTTTACTCGGAGGTGGAAGGAAGGTTTCGTACAGTGTCTGTGGACGGGGCACAGAGGTAGCTAAAGTGCTGGATTTGGAGTCAGACAAAGCGAGTTGAAATCTCATTTCTGCTTCTCGTTAGCTGTGTGATGCTGGGCAAGTTAATTAATCTCTTTAATCCCCCAGTCACCTTGTGGGTTATTGTGAGGATTTAACGTATCCACAGACAGCCCCTTCATTAACTCCCTACCTTTCTCCTTATCCATCAGGTCCCTCAACTTCCTTTTCTTTCTTGATTTGGTGTGCTCCATCTCTACAAGTATTTTTGAATCTCTCTCTTTTTCTTTCTCCCCCTCCCCCCCTCCATTGTACTGGCCTGGAAAACCCCCAGGCTAAGATGGACCCAGCAAGCTGCCGTTCTGAGTTTCACCTTAGGTCCCCCTAAATGGGTGGGAGAAATTACTCATACAAACAGGATCGCAAAACATGCTTACCCCCTCCCCCCATCTCCTTCATGCTCACAGTGCCACATGGCCCAGCTGGCCCCTCTCTTCTTCTTGGCTTCTCAATACCCCTTTAAAATAGACCTTAAAGTGCTTGGCTTTATTGCTTGAATTTAAAACTAGAGTTCTTTTCTTGCTCAAAGGTCTGTAAATCATACTTTTTATAGAAGCAGACACAATGATTTTACTGAAGAGCGAGTCATTCAGTGAACGGAAACACCTTCAGAATCTTGGTCAGAGTCCCTCCAACCCTGCCTCCAATCAGAAGCCCTAAATTGTGACTGCAAATTCTTTAGAGTTGTGTTCCCTAGGACCTAAAGGGACTCAGAGGCCGAGGCCGGCAGTCCTTGTAACCCTCTGTGTCAGCCTCAGAGATGACCATCGGATGATTCCTCTTCATAACTCTTTAAGGGTTGAGAGTTGAGGGAAGTAGATTGATTCCGCCACTGAATTACAAGACTTCAAAAGGAGATTTATAAATATGTTTGGTTTTCTTTCCGTTTCCCCCGGAGGTCTAAGTGGGTGGGGGTGGGGGTGGGAACTACCCAGTCTCTAGGGTGTTGACTGACAGGGAACAGTCATGATTCACGGGCCTAACCTCTCGGTAAGCGAAGCTATCGTGAGTGAATGTAGTTTCACAAATCCTCCTCCCATGCGCTTTCTGTCTACAAATGTCTGCATTCACTTGGAGACTTGCTTTTTTTTTTCAATGTCTTTTACAGCTATTCTAATTTCTAGCTCAAGGGAAGGGTATGAGGGAGTGGATGTCTTTGTCAGTAGTCCTGGAGGGAAATGAACCAGGCCTCAAAGATGAGTTACTCACAATGTGAATTCATTGGGTAAGCACAGGCTGAGTAATGGGAAGAGTTACTCATATACCGTAACAGACACTCACTGCCATCTGGCCGTCTGGCCTCCTCTTTACCCGCATTACTCCTTACTCTAAATGAGGTTAATGGGAATTAATACATATGTATTAGGGAAAGGAGAGGTCCTTGGGGACACGAGCTTGAGCTCATCAGTACAGTGCTCCTCTCTAGGTAGACAACAGGGGACTTTGGGAAATACTGAGTAATGGTGGCAAGATAAATGACATATTGGCTATTCAATATCTTGCCAAATACGTGCACTCTATTCCTGAATAGAACCGTTCTGAGAAAAACACTGGCATCTAAGCAGTTCAGACAGTTGCATCTTATTGTGCTATTTCATGGGGAAATTTATTTCCACACTGGCTTTCACACAAATAGTAGTCGTTTTTTTCAATTTACACGTAAAATCCCTCAAAGTTGTATCTGTAGGACTGGAGATCTTTGAGTAGAAACATCAGCCATCCCCCAAGGCAATGCTTGATAAGGAAAATCCCTACACTGTGATGTGCTTGGCTGAGCTGTGTGTTTGTACGCCGGCCATCAGGAGCAGAGTATTTAGGCAGACTTTCTTGCATGCGGTCTCTCTCATGCCTATCAGTGCTATCTCTAGTCCACACGATTACACTATTAATTATTTATATAATGCCCACATTGTGAAATGTATATCATGCATTATGAACACTAGACAGTGCTTCTCGGTGGCTTGTATCACAGTACTCTATCTATCCACTGTATAAACAGTCTCTCTCATACGTAGGCCTGCATGATTGTCCTGATGAATTGATCTTGTTCAGACTCTGTGTACATATTAAAGCAATGTTTTATCTCTATCTAGATATACACACACACTCAATAGTCACTGGTGTTAAAATAAATATTGTGACTTTGTGGAGAGAATGGCCTCGCTGAAAAACAGGTGGCATCAGATGGTCTTTATCAGACCTGGAGATGGGAGCGTGCCGGCTTATAGCTTGGTTGGTTGTCTTGTTGTTTGGGGATGCATCCCCTTCTTGTTAACCCAGGAAAGGGCCTGTCCTTCATCAGATTAATCCTGTGGGATGGTCTAAATCTGTATGTACAGAAGAAATCTTAAAGTTCCCTGGAGATTCTGTCAGTCTAATTTTACTCATTTGATAACATTTATTGACTATTTAGGAGTATATCCTGAGCACCATGGGAAATTTAAAGGAAAAAATAACCCTTTTCTTTTATTGAGTCAAGATCTCACTCTGTTACCCAGG
>CAUYQG010051466.1:65-17990 GCA_963574415.1 Tarsius wallacei | reverse complement strand
GAGCCCGGCGATAACTCATTTTTTATTGTTGAATAATATTCCATTACATGGATGTATCACATTTTGTTTTTCCATTCATCTATTGAAGGACATCTTGGTTGTTTGAAATTTTTGCCAATTATGAATAAAGATGCTATAAATATTCATGTGTAGTTTTAGTGTGGACATACATTTTCAACTGATTTGAGTAAATATCTGGGAGCATAATTAATGATTCATATAGTAAGACTATGCTTAGTTTTGTAAGAAACCTCTAAATTGTCTTCCAAGGTGGTTGTACTATTTTGCATTCCTACCAACAAAGAATTAGAGGTCCTGTTGCACCATACCCTAGTTGGATTTGGTGTAGGCAATGTTTGGGATTTTAGCTACTCTAATAGGTATATAGGCAATGATGTTTTAATTTGCAGTGCTCTAATGTTACATTACATTACGCTTCATTTCATGTACTTACTTGCCATCTATAGCTTCTTTGGTGAAATGTTTGTTCAGATCTTTTGCCCAGTTTATAATGGGTTTTTCTTATTATTAAGGTTTAAATGTTTTTTGTATGTTTGGAATACAAATTATTTATCAGCTATGCCTTTCACAGATATTTTCTCCCAGTTTGTAGCTCTTCTTATTATTTTGACATTGTTTTTCATAGGTCACATTTTTTTCATTTTAACAAAGGTCAACTTGTCAGTCTTTTCTTCCATGGACTATGCTTTCATTGCTGTGTCTAAAAACGTTTTGCCAAACCCAAGGTCTCCCACATTTTCTCTTGTGTTATCTTCTGAAGTTTTATAATTTTGCATTTTAAATTTAATCCTATGAGTCATTTCAAGTTAACTTTTGTGAAGGGTGTTAGGTCTATGTCTAGTTTCTTTTTTTTTTTTTTTTAACATATGGAAGTCTAGTTGTTTCACACTACTTGTTGAGAAGACTATCCTTTCTCATCAAATGCCTTTGCTCTTTTGTCAAAGACCTGTTGAATGTATTTGTGTGGGTCATTTCTGGACTTTGTATTCTGTTCCATTGATTTATTTATCTATTCTTTTGTCAGTACCACACTCTCTTAATTACTATTGCTTTATAGTAAGTTTTGAGTACTGCTATAAACTAAATGTTTGTGTTTCCCTCCTTCCCTCCAATTTGTACGTTGAAGCCTAATCCCCAGTGTGATGGTATTTTGAGACAGGTGGTTTTTGTTTGTATTTTTGTTTTTATTTTTTGGGTTGGGGTCTCACCCAGGAGTGCAGTGGCATGGTCACAGTTGCCACAGCTTTACCTGCTGGGCTCAGGCAATCCTTCTGCCTCAGCCTTTCAAGTAGCTAGAACTACAGGCACATGCCACCACACTTGGCTAATTTTTTGATTTATTGTAAAGATGAGGTCTCATCAGTCATGGTTGTCCAGGCTGGTCACAAATCCCTGGGCTCAGGCAATCCTCTCGCCTCTGTCTTCTAAAGTGCTAGGATTACAGGCGAGAGCCACCATGCCTGGCTTCAAGACAGTTTCTGGGAAATAATTAAGTCATGAGAGTGGAGCCTTCATGATGAAATTACTACCCTTATAGGATAGACAGGGAGAGTTTGCTTTCTCTCTGCCATGTGAGGATGCAGTGGGAAGACTGCCACCTGCAAATCAGGAAGTGGGCCCTCACCAGATTCCAGATTTGCCAGCACCTTGATCTTTGACTTTTCATGTAATATCTTTTAATATATTTTATCAATGTATTTTCAATTTATTTTATCTTTCAATTTATTTAGATCTCCTTTGATTTCCTTCATTAGAATTGTACAGTTTTTCTTGTATAACTCTTTTATATATTTTGTTAGATTTATACCAAAGTATTACATTTTATTTTGGTGCTAATGTCACTGGTATTGTGTTTAATTTCAAATACCAATTGTTTATTGCTGGTATATAAGAAGACAATTGATTTTTGCATACAGGTTGAGTATTAATTCCAAAATATGAAATGCTCCAAAATCTAAAACTTTTTGAGTGCTTACATGACAATCAAAGAAAACGCCCTATGGAGCATTTTAGTTTTCAGATTAGGGATGCTAAACCAGTAAGTATATAATACATATATTCCAAAACCTCCCAAAAAATCAAAATCTGAAACTCTTTTTATTAGAAGTATTTTGTATAAGGATCAGTCTGTATTAACTTTGTATCCTGCATCCTTGCTATAATTGCTTGTCCATTCTATTTTTGGGGGGAGGTCAATTTTAGGGGATTTTCTACATAGAAAGTCATGTCATCTGAAAACAAAAAGTTTTACATCTTCCTTCCCAATCTATTGAATTACCTTTAAGTGTCTATTTAATTAGCCAAACTATAAGCTTTCTGTGGGCAAAGTTTTCATTTTATTTAGTTGCCACCTCTTTTATGCTCAGCTTGTTTTCAGTTTAACCACAGATGATTGTGGCACTAAATACTTAGCTAGAAATAAAACGCTGATCACTTAATCCTATTTTGTCAAGGACTCTGGCATTCCGTGGTAACTATGATGACTTGTAGGTAAAACCGTACCTCAGTTTCTTTATCTGCAATGGGAAGGCCAAATAAGCCTATATATGTTAAGTTCTTAGAACAGTGCCCGGCACATAATCACCCCTTAAGAAGCGAGAGTTTTTAAGGTTTTGCGTTAGGATGGAGCGATCACTTTTGCGCAGTACCACATACATGACCCTCAACAGCCAAGGAGCATTAATTAGCTCCGGTGGACGAAGAGCCATACAAGTCAAATAAATAAAAAAAATTCTACATGAAAATAAGGCAGGAAGGGGCAGTGGGAGGACCGTGTCTGAGCCCGTGGTAGAGAGGCACAGCAAGGGGATGAAGAGCTGGACAGCAGTGGGGCAAGTCGCAGGCTGGGCCAGGCCACATCCCAAGAGGGGGCATGGGTTCTCCTGACTTCCTTGCCTTGGAAGCGACGGGAACCAAGCGGCCGGGAGCGGAGAAACACAGCAGGGAGCGGGGTGCACGGGGTCGCTGGGCTCCAGCTGTCGAGCGGGCGCAGAAGGCGGCGAGCATCACCTCGGGGCGGCCCCGCCGGGGCGGCGGGAGGCGCGGGCGGCCCCGCCTCGCACGAGCCCGGGAGCAGCGGGAGCCACGCCCCGCCCCGCCCCCGCCCCGCCCCGTTACCATGGGGACGGGATCACCTGACCCGGCGCCGAGCGCCTGCGCGGGCGGAAGGCGGGGGCGGTGCCGTGACGCGCCTGGCGGGCGGTCCTCCCGCTCGCGCCGCTCTCCTTCCCTCCGGCCTTGGAAGTCGGTGCCTGTGACCCGAGGCGGCGGCGGCGGCGGCGGCGAGCGGGGCCCGGCGGTCGGGGTGAGTGGCCCGGGAAGCGAGGCGGGACACACCCGGGCCGGGCCCCGGGAGCGGGGCCGCGGGGAGGCCTGGGGTCCCCAGGCCCCCGGACGGGGAGCGTCCCGGTCGCCCTGGTTTTCGGGGGGCGGTGGCGACGCCCTCCTCCCGGGGGCCGGGTCTGCGGGAGCGGCGCGTTCTGCCCGCGCGCGGCCCCGCGGGTTTCGGGGTCCTGCCCGGGCGGGGGCGGGGGCGGGGGGGCGGCAGGGGGGCGGGCAGAGCCCCGAGCCCAGGTCCGCCTGGGCTCCGGGACGCTTCCCCTGACCCGGGCTCGCGAGCCTCGTACCTCCTCGAGGCGAGTCGAGAAAGGGCCGCTGGCCACGGTTCCTCCCGGCGCTCGGCGTTTCGGGGCTGTCCTTGATCCCCTTCCTCGCCGGCTGAATCGGAACGTCCTGGACCTGAAAAGAGGAAGGAGGTGTTTGTTTAGTGGGCGAAGCCTTGGCTGCGTTGGAAGGGGGTGGGGGAGAGGCTGCTCGCGGCGAGCTTTTCTTCTGGAGGGCTGGAGCCGAGGAGAAACATTTCCCAGCAGGGTGTGTTTGGAAGGAAGTACCCCCAAGGGCTGGTGACTCAGAGCTTTCGTTTCGGGACTTCCTGGCGGTAATGGGAAAGTGAAGGCATGTGGATGTGGAAGGTTTTGGCTTTTGCCAAAGCGGGCTTATGGAATGATGGAGAGTGTTCCCCTGGGCTACATTTGAAAGGAGTTTCTGGGATTGCCTCGTCTGTCTCTGTTCCCCGCAGACACATATGTTGTTAGTTTTTACAGTTAGTGCGTTGCCTAGAGAGTACACTCGGTTTAACCTAACTCTTAACATCCACTTGTTTCAAAGAGAAGACGATTGATTAAAAGAGGGAAGCTATATTTAAAAAGCGGCTGCAGGCTCTGTCAATTATGCTGATTTCTAAGTGTGTGTGTAATTAGTTAAAATTCAAAGTTGTACAGTCTTTTCATTTTCCTATTCGAGGTAGAGGAAAAAAGTTTAATATTTTTTAAAGAATCTTCTCTGTTACCGACTTAGTTCTGTAAACTTTCATAAGTGCTATCGATCAAGTGATTTGTGGCACAGAATAAAAATAAAGAGATAGAATGGCTTTTAAAAGATTCAGCCATTCCGTTATAATCTAAATGTAACCTCGGAGGCAATTTTTAACTGTTTTGCTACTACAGTCAGTGCTGTGGTGAATAAACTTTTACATTTGTTGCTTCCAGTGTGCACGTACATTACATTTGTAGACTTCATTCAGGTCTTGAGGCCTGAAAGTGAAAGACTCCTGAGACCTAAAGCGATATTGCAAAGCTGGAGGAGATCTGAATTTAAAATTTTGGTAAGATGCTGCAAATTCACTGTCGGTGGAATTTGTACTGGTTTGTCCTCCCACAGTGTATGAGTGTTTCTTCAAGCCTTGTTATCAGAGAGTGTTGACAGACTGACGTTTTGTTAGCTGAGTAAGTGAGAAATGGAATCCTATGGGAAAAAAGAAATTATTCTACTTAAGAGTGTACTTCATATGGACATATTTCTAAAGAACTGATTGTCAGAAGTTCCTTGGATATTTATTAAAAGGAAGAGTTCCTAAATCTTTCCATGAAATCTGTGTCAGTCTGGGAAACTATTTTTAACTAGAGCCCCAGGTAATTCTGATCTAATGATTAGCCAAGTTTGAGACACATTGCTCTGGAAGACTGTTAAGGACGTTACCCCATATATGAACCATGTGGAATGCTTACCATCTGTGTCCAATGGACACTTTTTTTCCTACATTTTTACTTCACCTTGTACATAATTTATAGAAGTAAATTAAAAAGATAATAAAGCACAGTTTTACCAAAAATTTTAATAACAGTTTTGACAAAAGATTCCTTCTTCCTGGTTTTGAAGGAATATACAGCTGAAATGAGTAACATCTTTGAATTCAATGAATTGCTCATCAGCTGTCACTCAGTGTATTTTTTTGGAGCTCAGTGATTTTGCAGTCCCGAAATTTCATCATCCCAAGATGTTTTTTACCAGCTCAGATTAAAACAAGCAAACAAGCATTTTACTATAATCAGTCACACATCAGTTGTAGTAGGTGGTTTGAGAAGGGAGTGAGGTCAGTGACTCAGAAAATGATGAATTTTACCATTCCAGGTGATGCTATTTGGAAAAAGTTTGCCAGTGTGTTCCCTATTTTACTAATCAGAGTATTACTAGTAAGCAAATTAACTAGATGTTCCAATGTATCACATACAGCATTTGAGTTGCGAAGGCCTTTGGTTTGTGCACCTATTTTAAGACCCGGATATGGCTCTGAGGGGGTTGATGGACAAACGGGACACTTGATACTGAGGGTAGAATCGATTTTTCTCTTTTTTCTTTTGATGTTCTGAAGGATTCCTGAAACTACCCCAACCACCAAGAAATCTCTTAATTGAAACGAATTTGGGTGTTATTTTTTTAAGGCCTAGGGATACATTGAGTTCAGGGTCCTTTCATAAGTTTTGAAGAGAGAGTCTAGGGGGTTGCAGAGAGTGTATAGTAGGTCAAACCTGGTTAAAGGGTAAGTGGAGAGCAACATTTCTTTCCAGGGAATAAGGCCACTGAAAAGCTGTTATGGTTAGGATGGTTGTGTTCAAACAGATAGATATGGCAGTTATATCTTCCTGTTGGTTATTCATCTGGAAGAGGAGCCTAGAAATACAATTTTATAGTTTAGCTGGTGCAGTAATAATGTTTGCTAGGAAGTTGTGAGAATGAGATTCTTACACTGATGTAATAGTTATTGTCAGAATCCTGTTAAATCCCATTATTGGTCATTGTGAAATTTCAGACATAATTGAAAGGGTTTCCTAAGGTAGCTTTGTGGTTCCTGAAAAAGGGCTGAGTGTTTCTGATATACAAGATATACAAGTGACTTAATGGAACCCTTCAGAAAAATAATTCAAGCATCTGTTATTCTCTTGTAACACTTTCTACATTGTTAGGTTCAGAATTACAGACTTGCTGTAAGAATATTTTAATCTTCTTATCAAGTGTTAAAGATATCTTGTTTACTGTTATCTTGACAATATTTGTAAAAATATTAAACATTTGATTTGAGGATAAAGCATTTGTGCTTTATAAACAGGAAATTGAAAGTGGGTCCTCTTAGATTCAAAATTACTGTTAGAATATTCTAATCTTTTTTTAGTAACTGTTTAAAGATATCTTGTTTACTGTTAATTTGACAATATTTGTCAAAATATTGACAAACATTTGATATCTTCGAGGGTAAAGCATTTTTGCTGTATAAATAAGAAATTGAGGCTGGGCGTGGTGGGCTCACACCTATAATCCCAGCACTTTGGGAAGCTGAGGTGAGAGGATTGCCGAGGCCCACGGGTTCTAGACCAGCCTGGGCAACTTGGTGAGACCTTATCTTTACAGTAAATCAAAAAATTAGCTGGGTGTGGTGGCACGTGCCTGTAGTTTCAGCTACTTGGAAGGCTGAGGCAGAAGGATCCCCTGAGCCCAGCAGATTGAGGCTGCAGTGGCCATGAGCTTGCCACTGCACTGCATCCTGGGCAACAGAGTGAGAGACTACAACTCAAAAAAAAAAAAAAAAAATTGAAGGTGAGTCCTGCCTTCAAGTATGCGCTAACTATAATACAAGTCAGTTTGTATGATAGGCTTATTTTTCCTGGCCACAATAACTCAAGCATACCCTGAAAATGTCTGTTTGCTCCTTGGTGAACGTTCGTTCATTGTTCTGAGGTATGGACTCCAGGTACAGCCAACCCAAATGTTTATGCCATACCTATGAAGAACATCTGGACCCAGGCCTGTTCCTTGGAATGCTGGATATGCAAAGAACTCAGGCTTTTTGTTTGAGCTAGGTTGAGGTTGCTATGTGAAAGTTACTACTCCCAAGCAGGAGTAGTTTTCTTCCTGTCCTTGTAAGTCTCCAGTAAACCTTGTCTCACTTGCTGTCTCTGGGTCTTTGTTTTTGGCTTTTTGGACACTGTGCTGTCCTGTTTATTACGCTGGGGTTTGGCATGACAAGTGGCAAGCAAGCCAGCAGGTCAAAAAAGCCCTAAGTGCAGAGACTATGGGAGTGAAGAAGGGAAAATCCCAGGCTGGGTGTCTACATCTATATGGAGGCTGATAGCCACTATCTCTGATAGATGGAACGTACTGTGTGAGTAGGAGATGCCTTGAAAATGCCAGAGGGTATATCCAACAAAGCAAAAGTCAGATGCCCAAGTCATTGCAGCTGTAATTTGTTAGCCACTCCTAACTGTACTGCACTGTGAGCAGCCACAGAGGCTGAGTTCACAGCATAGGCTGGGGTGCATCAGTTACAAGACGAATTGCAACTGGAAATGGATGCCAGATTAGCTCAGCCTGCAACATTGGAGACCTTAAAAAATGACAAGCTGAAGATCTTAGCTTGTCAGATAGTCCATGCATATAGACCAATGGATCAGGGTAGAGATTCCAGAAGCAAAACCTCAGTTTCTCAACCAACTCAACTTCGACAAAGCCTCTCCACCAACCACTGGGGAGAGGAGAACCCATTTAGTTAATGGTGCTGGGAAAACTGGCTAACCACATGCAGATTAATACAAGACCCCTACCTATCACCATACACAAACATTAACTCTAAATGGATCAAAGAGCTAAACATAAAACCTCAAACTATAAAAACCTTAGAAAATGCAGAAGATGCCCTTGTGGAAGTTGGAACTGGCAACCGATTTCTGATCAAAACCCAAGTGCCCATGCTATTAGAAATAAGATAAGTGGGACCTCATCAAACTGACAAACTTCTGCAAAGCCAAAGAAACCATGGAGAGAGCAGGGAGATAGCCCACAAACTGGGAAAAAATATTTGTTAACTGTATATCTGAAAAAGACCTAACATACAGGACCTACAAGGAACCAAAACGTGTCAAAAAGAAGAAACAAACAGCCCCATTTCAAAGTGGGCAAAAGATATGAATAGACACTTCTCAAACGAAGACATACAAGCAGCCAACAGATACTTGAAAAAATGCTCAGTCTCATTAGTCATCAAAGAAATGAAAATTAAAACCACACCTAGATACCACCTAATTCCAGTCAGGATAACTCAAAAAACAACAGATGCTGGAGAGGATGCAGAGAACAGGAAACACTTCTACACTGTTGGTAGGAGTGTAAACTAGTACAACCTCTGTGGAAGACAGTGTGGTGATTCATAAAAGATCTAAAAATTGATCTCCCATATGACCCTGCAATCCCACTACTGGGAATATACCCAGAGGAACTCAAATCACTCTATGAAAAAGATACCTGCACATGCATGTTTATTGCAGCATTATTTACAACAGCAAAAACATGGAATCAATTGTGGTGCCCATTGCAAGAGGACTGGATAAAAAAAAATGTGATACATATGCATGATGGAATATTATGCAGTCATAAAGAAGGACAAAATTATGAACTTCGCAGCAACTTGGATGGATACTGAGTGATCTATTACAGAAACAAAGAACTGAGTATCACATGTTCTCACTCATAAGCGGACCTTGAACAATTATCATAATGCTATAATAAAAGGATTGGCAGTGTTGGTAAACTGCCGGGTATGGGGGGTTGGGATTAGCAGTAGTGGGAATCTGCTGGGGGGAGGTCACACCTCATCAACAAGGGTACCTACATATTGAACATTTGTATACCTAATCCTGAATTGTACCCCATATCTTTAAAATAAAAAATGGAAGCACTGCTGACAACAACTCAGCCAGTCAGGGATATCATGACTAAATCATCCTGTGACCCTAAATCCTGGGACCCAATGAGGAGCTCTAGTAAGGAGGTGAGTGAGGACTGAGACAGTTGTATAGGTTCCCATCCTCTTTGCATGCCCTATAGTTTCCACAAAGATAAAGGCACACCAACCACTCCCACAGGGGGTAGTCCCATAAAACCTCCCATCTGAGAGACGGCAGCACACCATGATGCAAGATTACACTGCTTTAGAGTTGATGGAGCTAGCCAGTAGGTTCAGATAGAAGAGGAGAGAGTCTGTGGCAGATGTGGTTTTATATTTGTTGCCATTTGGGAGGCAAAGATGGCCAACGGTTAGAATCATTAGGATGTACATTTCTGGTGAAATCTAACTTTTATAGTTTCCCAGTTATTGGTAATTATGTCCAAATGGAGCATTATGTGCCCCAGCAGATGAGGACACTCAGCTGTATCTACTGGTCCAGTTGAAGGGCAAGTAAGGCTAGCCATGGGTGCCGTGGGCCTATAGTTATTCCTAAGGAAGTGGTAGGTACCCAGTGTATAGAATCATTCTGTCAACTCAGCTGTGTATCATTGGTTAAGGGTTTGGTTACATCATTGTAAAGGCAGCCAATCCATCCCTACTGTGGGTTTTAGTTTGCAGCATGCTGTCATGGTATCATTGGTTAAACAGTGGTATGCAACTGACCACCTGTATATCGTGGTCGGCCAGTCCAGTTCATCGTGCATAGTGTACCTCATCGTGAGGGGTGACACTAACCTGTTTATGAAAATAGGTGGAAAATGTGTTTCTGAGTTTCTTTGCAAGTAGGGAATTCACTATGGGATGTGCAATGCTCATAAAAGGGAAGTGGGTGGGAAACCCTATACCAAGTATAGGAATGACTCTAAGTACTCAGGTTAGCTACTTGAGTCGCACTATAACTGACTTGTGATAGAGGAGAGAGGCAACTCTCTGTAGACTCAACAGTATGTTTTGTTATGAAGGGAAGCCACCATTTATGCCCAGTCAGCAAAGAGGTTTGTTGCATGTCATCTATGGACGAAAGGTGATGTGTTTAGTGGGTGCAAGAAAGGGCAGCTCATGGCCATATACTAAGATACAGGAAGTTGTGTTGTTCTGAACAAGTACCATCCCTGGCAGTGGCCTGGTACTTGGTTTACAGTACTAAGTGGATTGCTCCCCACTCCTCATCCTGCGCTGTGGAAGACCAGAGTAGGATAGTGGAGTTGTCGTGATGTTCCATAAAGAGAGGATGAGTGACCCCTTGCCTAGGGGAAGAGTAAGATTCATTACCTTAGAAATGTAAAGGGGAGTAGAATGTAAGATAGATGTGACTTGTATGTCTTGTTTTAGTCTCTTTCTTCATGGTGCAGAAAAACTGAACTGTTGGGGGCTAGTTTGCCATTTCCAGGGCTATGTAATGTGTTCCCTAGTGGGTGGGTCTTGTGGAAGAGACATTGGCAGGTTGCTCTGAATGTCAGGTTGGGGCAAAAAAAAAAAATTCTTTATATACTTGGATCTCTACTGTGGCATCAGGTCGTCAGAAGAGTGTATGTGCTGGGGTGATGAAAACATGCATGTTCACTCAAGGTATAAATTGCTGCTGGTAAGCAGCATGTCCATAGACTCAGAGAACATGTTTCTTGCTGGAGTTGCTGCTTTAGCAGTCCATTCATCTTTTCAGTTGGCCCTGTTTCTGTGGGATTGTAAGCAGGTAAAAATGCCAGTGCATATCTAGGGCTTCTGCCCATTCTTGCATTTGATGTCTTGTAAAGTGTGATGTCTGGTCTTTGTTATTATTGACAATGCTGTAGGCTGCATAGAGTTGCTGTATTCCTTTTATGGTGGTTTTCTGTGTGGCACTTTTCTTGGGATAGGCCTGCATTAATACCATGCAGGTGTCAGCACAAGTTAGGCATAGCAGCAGCCATTAGATAGTGGCAATGTCATACGTGATCTACTTGCCATTGTTGAGTTAGGCTTCAGCCCTGGGCACTGTGTCCAATATCAGGTGGCAAGGGTCTGGGGTGTTCTTGTGCACAGTTAGGGCATTGTTGACCCACATATACAATGTCTTCATATTGCAATGCTAGGCCCTTTTTCTTTTTTTTTTTTTTTTTGCTGTGCTCAAAGGGCATGTTGTTCCAGATGTCCTGTCTTGTGTAGTCAGTGAGCCACATTTTCTGATAACTTTCTTGAGGAGATGGATGTGTGCTAGCTTGTTTGGTTGCTGATTCCTAGGTGGTGTATAGCCAGGTAGTCATCTATATGATAAACTGTTATGTGCATCCCCTGGATGTGACAGAGAATGACTTATATATCAGCACCCCAAAGGGGCAATCTACGGCCATCTAATTGTGGGCCTCCCATTGCAGTAGCCATATTATGTGTCCTTTACAGATATACCGGCTTTTGGTGCATAGAACTTTGGTCTGACTCATGGAGGAGGACCTGATCCAGGCTACTCAGAGTTCAGCTCATTGGCTACTATTGTGTGTCTCATGAGTGTCAAGCCAAATACTGTTGGTGGATGACTGGATGGTTACAGCTGTTTATGTATAGTGATTGCCTTGTGAAGAACCAACTGTGTATTAGGCTTGATCAGGAAGCAGGTCCTTTTCCTCTTGTATAAAGGAGAGAATTTGTGGAGGTTTGGCAGTGTCTATCAAAGTGGCATATGTGACAGGGCCGAGCTGTTTAGCTGTTTATATTGATAAAATGATTGAAAGTTTAAATAAGGTATAGATTTGTGTTTAAGGGAAAGACTGATTGTTTGAACCCAAAGAAGGTAATCTGATTTGTTTTCTTGGACTAATACAGTTAAATCATATTTGATTGTGTTCTCAAAAATGTGCATTTTATTAACAAAGCTAGATCCTGTTTTCCCTTTAAGAACTGTAGCAAGCCACTTCTATTTAGCATTGTACTGGTGGTTATAGCCAGAGAAATTAGGCAAGAAGCAGAAGTAAAAGGTGGGTAATGTCAACAAGAAGGTTCAATAGAAACCTCATACCTTTCTTCTCTTTACAGAGATACTGATTCAACCACATTGCATGTACCAGTTCTCTTTGTAGGAAATGCATTAACTAGTTAAAAGGCTCCTGTACCCTAGGAGAACAGTAAACTAGTTTCATCAAAGTTGGTTGGAAAATTCATGCCATTTGCTGACCATAATCCATTCTCCTGGCTCAGTGTGGTATAAGCAGGAGAAAAGTTTAAGCTCCCGGTTTCTCTCCCTGTGGAGGGAAAGAGAAGACTGGAACATATGAATAACATTCAGATTTTTCACAGGTCTGCACAAAGGACTGGCTTCTATTGTGCCTGAATGTAAGCATTGACAGGAAAGGGTGCCACGTTGGGGGCCATTGAAAACAAAATTGACAGTTTAGACTAGCATGCACTCACCTAGTCCTTAACCCTGGCTCAGCGTGGAACCAACAGGAGAAAATCCTCAACTCCCAGCTTTCTCTTGGGGAGGGAAGGAGTTGGAATGTGTGTCTAGTGTTTTAGCTTTTCAGTGGCCTGCCTGAGGGACTGACTTCTTATTGCTTGTCTTGGAGAGCTAGAAGGATCTGGGAGCTGCTCAGAATGGAGAACTGGAAGACTTAATGCTGCTCCAGAGAACTCATGGTCTAGCAGACAGAGATCTATACAGCTTGGCAGCCTGTCCCTAGGTGCAGGATGCAAGATGGGGGAGGTAATAGTACCAGCTCTTCAGAGAGCTCCCCAAGAGACTGGTTTCTTCTGTCTCACCTGACTTGGAGCCAGACAGCAGTGGACCTACTCTAAAAGCCTAGAGACCCCTGAAAACAGAAGAGAGCTGGGTAATTTGTAGCAGCTCCCGAGTCCTGAAGTACCATAAACACATGCCAGAGGAAGCAAAAGATTATAAGATACTGAAAAAGGAAATGAATTCAACAGAGAATTTACACACACATATTGAGAAAGAGGCATCCTCAGAAAAGGTTCAGTAGGCATCCAGAATCTCTAGGCTGACTGAGAAGTGAAGATTTTTCTCTATACAGGGCTAGTTTATAAAGACTAGGATAGGTGACTGTTTTTTCAAATGCTTGGATCCCAAAATGAAGGTAGAAGGCACACGCACGCACACACACACACACACACACACACACACACACACACACACGGAAATGTGGCACAGTCAAATCAACAAAATATCCAGGAACCAGTCTTAAAGAAGAAACAGAGATGTATGAATTACCTCACAAAGAGGTCAGACTAACCATCATAAAGATGCTTAGAGACCTCAAGATCTGGAACACATAAAATTGTTGTTTTGTTGTTAACTAAATTGAAACTTTTACTAAAGAGGTTCAGCAGCAGGCTTGTTCAAGCAGAAAAAACAATTAGTGAACTTGATGTCAGGTCATTTGAAATTATCCAGCCAGAGAAGCAAAAAGAAGGCAAGAAAGTGAAGGCAGCCTAGGGTGCTACTGGGACAGCATCAAGTGTACCAAAATACATAATATGGAAGTTCTAGAAAGTAGAGAGAGAAAGGAACAGAAAACTTATTTGAAGAAATAATGACCAAAACGTTCCAAATCTAGAGAAAGAAATGGGCATCTAGGTTGAAGAAGCCCAAGTGATCCAAGGAGGAACAATCCAAAGACATCTACACAGAAAAACACTATCATCAGATTGTCAAAAGTCAAGACAAATAATTTTGAAAGCAGGGGAAGAGCAACTTATCCTGTATAAAGGAGCTTCCAACTGAAACAGAATCTAAGGGAGACGGCCCAGCAATCTGTTTTAATAAACCATCTAGGTGATTCTGGTGCACTCATAGGACTACAAGTAGACTTCTCAGCAGAAACCTTGCAGATCAGAAAGGAATGGGATGATATATTCAAAGTGCTGAAGAAGAAAAAAAAAACTGCAAAGTACTATGAATGGTAAAACTTTTCTTCAAAAAAGAAGAGAAATTTGAAGCCACATGCGGCCCAATGACTGCTTAGAGACCTGGTGTTTGCATATTCTGATAGCTACCTTCTTTTGGAAGGAGAAAAATTTATAACATTCTTTCTGTTTATTGCATTAAATTTGCATCCTGAGATGATTACATTTAGAATAAGAATTATATGGAGGTAAGAATTTTGAAAGAGAAAAGCTTAAAAATTTTTATGCAAGGATTATTTCATTGTTATGTTTTACTTTTGAAAAGTAAAGCAAAGCAGCTTTAGATATTTATTGCATGTATGGTTTATTGAAGGGACAGGGTATAATATGCATTGCTATATTTTAGCTCAAAATTTAAGTACAAGTTGTCTTTGCTCAAATTGGGATTTTTTTTTTTTTAAAGAAGAGAAAATCTTCCCCAGATAAAAAACTGAGAGTTTATTATTATTAGATCTGCCTTACGATAAGTATGAAAGGGAATACTTTAAGTTGAAACAAAAGGATATTCAACATAAAAGCACATGAAAGCATTAAGTTCAATGATGAAGGTAAATATGTAGACAAATTCAGATTTGTGTAATATTGTAATGGTGAGTAAATCACTTCTATTTCTGATTTATAAGTCAAAGACAAAAGTATAAGATGTCCCTATAACTGTAGAATATGTTAATGGATATACAGTATAAAGATGTAATTTGTAACATCAGTAACAAAGTATGGGAGTGGATGAGAAGAAAAAGTTTTTGTATGCAATTGAAGCTATCAGCTTACAATAAGTTGTTATAGCTATAAGATGTTTTATGTAAACTCCCTGGTAACCACAAAGAAAATACCTATAGAAAATACGCAAAAGAACATGAGAAAGGAATGACAGTATATCTCTATAAAAAAAGCTGAATGAAATAAAAGAATGATGGCAGGAGAAGGAAGGAAAGAAAAAACTAAAAGATAGAAAACCGTTAGGAAATGTCAATTTTACGTCCTTCCCTATATCAGTAATATCTTTAACAACTTTAACTGTATGTCCTAAACTACCCAGTCAAAAGACATAGAGTGGCATGGAGGAGACATCATACATCTAGCACACCACTTGGATGTCCCCTCTATTGGATGCTATAAAGAGATTGCTGGTGATTATATAGGACAAACTTGTGCAAGTGCAAATTTTTCAAAAATGTATGTTTCCTTGAAGTTTTCCACTCAAATTGCATGGACAAAACAAAGAGATGAGCTATGTACAAAATTTGATTAATTGGTTGAGAAATGGTTTTCAGGAATCATGAATGCATCCTTCCACATCTTTGAACAATCAGACTGAACAATAAATGGCATATTATTAATGTGGGAGAAAGAGAAACTGCATTGTCTGCTCTAATAGGAAAACACTAGATGGAAGATGTCAAACAAGTCAATATTGTGCAACATGTATCAGTGAATCTGCAGTGCACATCGGCGATTGTTTACACATTACCACACGTTAGAGAAATAGAAGATGTTATAATGTCATTAGATACAGAAAAAACACTCAACAAAATCCTGCATCCCTTCTTGATAAAAACCCTTGAGCACTTAAGCACAGAAGGAGCATTCCTCAAAACAGTAAGAGCCATCTATGATAAACCCACAGCCAACGTTTTGCTCAATGGGCAGAAGTTGGAAGCATTCCTCCTAAGAACAGGAAAAGGATGCTCACTCTCACCCCTCCTGTTTAACGTAGTGAATCAGGCAAGAGAAGGAAATCAGGGAATCCAAATAGGAAAAGAAGAAGTTAAGCTACCCCTCTTTGCAGATTATGTGATTCTATATATAGAAAACCCTAGGGAGTCTGTCAAAAACCTCCTCGCACTGATAAACAACTTTGGCAAAGTCTTGGGGTACAAAATCAATATGCAAAAGACAGTTGCATTTCTATTCACCAGCAGCAAGCAGGCAGAGAACCAAATAAAAAGCACAATCCCGTTCACAATAGTCATACACACACACACACACACATACACACATACACACACATGCACACACACACACACACACACAATCTTGGCATCTACCTAACCAGAGAAGTCAAAGACCTTTATGACAAGAACAACAAAACACTGCTCAAAGAAATCAAGGACGACAGAGACAAATGGAAAACATTTCATGCTCATGGATCAAAATAATCAATATTGTCAAGATGTCCATCCTACCCAAGGCAACATACAGATTCAGTGCAATACCCATCAAATTACCAACATTGTTTTTCTTGGACCTGGAAAAGACAATACAGAAATTCATATGGAAACAGAAAAGAACTCCTATAGCCAAAACAATCCTCAGCAAAAGGAACAGAGTGGGAGGAATCAAATTTTCAGACTTTAAACTTTACTGCAAGGCTACAGTATCCAAAACAACCTGTTATTGGTGCAAGAATAGGCATATAGATCATGAACAGGACAGAGATTTTGGAAGCAAACCACAGTCTATCGACTCATCTTTGACAAAGGTGCCACCAACAATCACTGGGGAAGGGAGACCATATTTATCAACTGGTGCTGGGAAAACTGGCTGACTCATGGAGAAGAATTAAACTGAACCCTTATTACCATATACAAAAATCAACTCAAAATGGATCAAAGACCTAAACATAAGACCTCAAACTATAAGAATCCTAGAAGAAAACTTAGGAAACGCTCTTATGCACAACAGAATAGGCAGTGAATTCTTGACCAACTCCCCAAAAGTGAAAACCATAAAAACTAAGATAGACAAGTGGGACCTCATCAAACTGAAAAGCTTTTTCACAACAAAATAAACCATCAAGAGTGTACAGAGACAACCCACAGAATGGGAAAAATACTTGCAAATTATGTGTCTGACAAGGGCCTGGCTTTATAATACACAAGGAACTCAAAGTAAAAAGAAAAAAACAACCCCATAAAAAAGTGGACCGAGGACATGAGCAGACACTTCTCAAAAGACAACATGCAAGCAGCCAGCAGAAACCTGAAAACATGCTCAGCCTCAGTAATCATCAGCAAAATGCAAATCAAAATGACAATGAGATACCACCTAACTCTGGTCAGGATGGTTATCATTAATAAGTTAAAAAACAACAGATACTGGTGCTGGTGCAGAGAAAAAGGAACACTTCTATTCAGTTGGTGGGAGTTCAATCTAGTTTATCCTCTATTGAAGGCAGTTTGGTGATTCCTGAAAGAACTACAATCCTTCCATACAATCTAGCAGTCCCTCTCTCGGGAATATACCTGGAGGAACATACATTGCTTTACAAAAACACTTGTATGTGCGTGTTTATTGTCACACTATTCACAATAGCAAAAACATGGAACCAATCCTACTTCCCACTGAAAGTGGACTAGATGAAGAAAAGGCGGTGCATATACATGATGAAGTAGTACACAGCCATAAAGAACAAAATCACCGGGCTCGGTGGCTCAGCCTGTAATCCCGCGCTTTGGAGGCTGAGGTGAGTGGATTGCCTGAGCCCGCGGGTTCGAGACCCGCCTGGGCAGGCGAGACCTCGTCTCTACAATAAATCAAAAAATTAGCCGGGCATGGTAGCGCGCGCCTGTAGTTCCAGCTACTTGGAAGGCTGAGGCGGAAGGATCGCCAGAGCCCAGCAGGTCATCTGAGTGACAGAGTGAGACTCCAACTCAAAAAAAAAAAGAACAACAAAATCAAATAAAACAAACTATATCAGAAAGAAAAAAAAAAGGAACAGAAGCATGGATTCTGCAGCAAATTAGAAGGAGTTGGAGGCCATCATACTAAGTGATGGATCACAGAAGCAAAGAACTGAACACTGCATTTTCTTAATCTAGTCCACTTTCAGTGGGAAGTAGGATTGGTTCCATGTTTTTGCTATTGTGAATAGTGTGACAATAAACACGCAC
>CAUYQG010051465.1:0-13411 GCA_963574415.1 Tarsius wallacei | reverse complement strand
GCCTGAGCCCAGAGGTTAGAGACCAGCCTGGGCAACTTGCTGAGACCTCATCTCTACAGCAAATAAAAAAATTAGCCGGGCATGGTGGCACACGTCTGTAGTTCCAGCTACTTGGAAGGCTGAGGTGGAAGGATTGCCTGAACCAAGTAAGTGGAGGCTGCGGTGGCCGTGAGTGTGCCACTGCATTGCAGTCTGGGCAACAGAGTGAGACTCCAACTCAAAAAAGAAAACAAAAAGATGATGGGGAGCCACTGATGATTTTAGAGAACAAGAGTTAACAGATGCACTTTTCGTACAGATGATAGAGAAGCAGCTTTAATGGCTAGCTCAACCTGCCCCTTAATTATTGCCAGAAAGAAGACCTAAAAACAGATTAGTTTTGGTAGGTGTCATCCAATATTAAACAGTATTTTAGTTAGTTATCTCATATTCCAAGACACCTTGCATTTTGAATGGATCTTGTTTGCATGAGGGACCCAGGGACCTCCCAGGAGATATCAAAAGAAAAGACAAGGTCAGTCAGACAAATTTGACTCAAAATAACCTTATTGCTTTAGTTTGGATGAGTGACTTTTTAAAGACAGTATGTTACCTGACAGATTAATTCTCAGAACAGGTACTTATGGGCTTACTATGCTTGAGTTTTATGTAGTTATGGCTATAAGTAAAAACCAAAGGGATTTTTAAAAAGGGGTTATTTAATAAAAACAGGGTTATTTAATGCAGTGATCCTCAATCTTTTTGGCATCAGGAACCGGTTTTGTGGAAGACAATTTTTCCACTGATGTGGGGTGAGTCATCAGGCATTAAATTCTCATAAGGAGTGTGCAACCTAGGTTCCTTGCATGTGTAGTTCACAACAGGGTTCATGCTTCTATGAGAATCTAATGCCACCACTGATCTGACAGAATGCTGAGCTCTCCTCACCGCTCATCTCTTGCTGTATGGCCTGGTTCCTAACAAGCCACAAACTGGTACTGGTCTGTGGCCCAGGAGTTGTGGACACCTGGTTTAATGAACAACTCTTTTTGGTCCCCAAGCAACGTTCTGGCATCTCGTCCACAAGGCAGAACATACTGTGGTTGGGAGGCATTCCCTTCTACTGAACATCACCATTGGATATCAAATAGCTTTGGCACCTTGGGCAAGCTGGTACCCAATGGGAGGTCACAGTTCCTGGTTGGAAAGGGGGTACCCAGTGGTACAGGGTGGAGATGTCCCTTGGATAAAGTGGAAGCCAACTGAGATAGTCACAACCAGGGAAATAGCAGCATGCCTGGTTGACATAGAGGTGTCCAGAACAGGAGAAAAGGAGGAAAACCCCACAAATCTGGTAGCCAACTTGACTTGTTTCTGAGTATTATTACCTCCTGTGCATTACCGGAAATTCTGACAGAAAGCAAACATTGCAGGAGTTTGAAGTCCTACACTAAATAGCAGATGAGGGCATAATGAATTGTCTTGAGTTGGGTTTCCCCAGGAATCCTTGCTAAGATAAAGTTTATTTGACAGGGAATTCCAGGAAACAACAGTGTGGGGAGGGGAAAAGGAAAACACAGAAAGGAAGATGGTCAATAAAAGGTGTGTTATAAGCAGGTTATCACTATGGGCAAATGGAGCTCAGTTCCACTGTGGAGATTTGGAAGACTGTATAGAACACCGAGGTGTTATCTCAAAGGAGGGGAGAGGGAGCTGGGGAATTTATCTGCCAACTTCCATCCATCACTGGGTGAGGGCTGTTTCTAGGGACATGAACTCTCTGGGACGTCTGGACTCTCCTCCTTGCTGACCAGGTGTGCTTCCACAACCAGAACGAAGCCCTCTTTCAGAGAGTCACAGCATCATTTGGCATATAGAGATGAGTGTGGAGGGACTCTGGGCAGGGCCCCAGCAGCATCTACTCCACCAGTGATTATACCAGGCTATGAGCATAGAGGAATTTCTCATATTTATCATTGTTAGTCTCGTCTCTGGCCCCATTTCAGTCTTCACTCTTGTTTTATTTTTCTTTTTCTTCCTTCACTCCTACTTATAATTTATGCTATCTGGCTATGTTTTATGTATGCTTGTAAGCTGCCTTAAATCTCTTCTGGAATACAGGGTATAAATAAATAAATACCAGTGAGGGGTAACATTTTTCCTTTATTTTTGACCATTTCCCTCCCCATTCTGTGATCTTCTTGGAGCGAAGCCTTATTCATCTGTGTCTAGTGTTGTGTTGAACACATTGAAAACACTTTATTCTTGTTCTGTAGAATGACACATAGTACAAAGAGATATAGAATGGTTTGGAAGCTGACTCTATGGCCAGATGCAGATACAGAGGTACAGTCCTCTCTGGTTTCTTTCTTCTTGAGCCCAGTGCCTAGAACAGTGCCTGCCATGTAGTAGGTGCTCAGTAAATGTGCGTTAAATGAATTAATGAGACTTATGGAACATACAGTAAATCCTTCCCTAAGACCACCAGTTAGAAATTCACCAATATACTAAAATTGTGTATTTCCTAAGGTCAAGGTTGCCCTTGAAATTACTATCATGTGGATGTACTTATTTTCATGAGCGCAAGCTGGGAGGTAGGGACTAAAGATAGATCTAGAGATAGTGTTTTAAAATGTATACCCAGCAGGCTATGTGAATCTAAGAATACCCAATGGTAATTCAGATGCAGTCTGTTTATGAGCCTAATTTTTGCTTGTGGGTGTCCCGGCAAATGGTTCTTAATAACACCCCTATTGAGCAAAGAATTACCAACAATGTTGGAAAGTGGGCTCCCCGGGAATCTCATATGCTGGAAATTGAGTGACTGCTTTGCATCCCATGATTCTCTGAGGTGCATTTTCTATTTAACTCCCTGAGTTTTCCCAGAGGCATGGTTTTGGGTTAGGTTCTCTAGAAGCAGATGCTTATATGGAGTTTGGGGTAGAAAATGCTCATTAAGAGCCGGGCTCAGTGGCTCAGCCTGCAATCCCAGCGCTTTGGGAGGCTGAGGTGAGTGGATTGCCTGAGCCCGTGGGTTTTGAGACCCGCCTGGGCAACTTGGCGAGACCTCATCTCTACAATAAATCAAAAATCAGCCGGGCGTGGTAGCGCGTGCCTGTAATTCCGGCTACTCAAAAGGCTGAGGCAGAAGGATTGCTGGAGCCCAGCAGGTGGAGGCTGCAGTGGCCGGGAGCGGCCACTGCACTCCAGTCTGGGCAACAGAGTGAGACTCCAATTAAAAAAAATAATAAATAAAAAAAGAAAATTCTCATTAGGAATCATTTCCCATGAAAGGAAGGGAAGGAATCAGGACTCGGCAGAGGTAAAAATCCAGGTGCAGTGCAGCCTTGATAAAGGTTTGGCTAACCCAGTGGGGAGCCCTGAAGCCAAGACTGCCTGTTAAAGTGTCCCAGATCAGGTGGAAATGGTCAACCTTCATATCCTTGCCATGCTTAGTCAACAGGTGCAGGCTGCCCTGGGAAGGGCGTGACCTTGGGATGGGCAGCTGAGGTTGACCTGGAAGGAGCTGACAGCTGGAGACTGTGTGCTTACCACACTCCGGGCAGCTGGATAGCAAGTCCTTTCTGGGGACAGCATATGGGTGGCACATCTCTGTGACCATCACAGTTATCACATGCCAGTTGCCCACAGTAATAGCTAGCTTGACAATACGCTCTTCCTACCTGTCTATATTTCCTTGTCTCACTTCCCCACTCTCTCTACAAGGAAATTCCTTCACTTCCCAAATAAACTATGGGAACCCAAGTCCTTGTCTCAGGGTCTGCTTTTGGGAAAACTGAAGCCAAGACATATCCCATTTGCCTTTAGAGTAATGTTCCTAGGGGCAGGGCTGGTGGTTTCTGGTTTTGTAAATTTACTTTTCTTGAGTAACCTAGACTCAAGGCAGCTTAAATCCTGTTCTCCTCAACACAATTCCTGCTTAATCTGTCACTAGATGTTCCCTTTTCTCTTATAACTATTCTGGTCTGCATTATACGTTTTATAATCATCTTACCACTCTTTGAAGTGAGAGATCCCTAGTAAGATACATGGACAGGGAAAAGTAGTTAGTTTCAATTTCAATGTCATCAACTCATTGTTTATTTTGGGTGAATCATCGAATTTTAGA
Organism: Tarsius wallacei; assembly: GCA_963574415.1. NCBI lineage: Eukaryota > Metazoa > Chordata > Mammalia > Primates > Tarsiidae > Tarsius > Tarsius wallacei. The sequence goes on along the minus strand of CAUYQG010051465.1, from coordinate 9,303 downwards.
GCTGGAAGCAGCTTTTGGGACTGGCTAATCCATTGACTCTCCATCTTTTTTTTTTTCTGTCACAATGCACAGGATCAGGCACTCACATGCATAACACTCCCGTGGGAATTCCCAGTATGCCAACTGTAACTTCACTCCTTTTTCTTCCACTCAGGAAAGCATATTAAGTCCTGGCAAGAATTAGGTTGTTACAGGGATAATGTATTACTTAAAAATAGATGACTCATTCTCAAGCTAATGGTACTTTAACCATTAGAATCAAATCACTCATGACAGTTCGTGACTGATTGACTTTGAGAACTGCTGCTTTCTTTCCAAACCCTTGAATTACATAAAAAAGTCATTTAGTCTCATAGAGTCTTCGTTTTCTCACCTGGAAGTGGGGATGGTAAAGTCTCTGTCTGGCTGAGTTATGGCAGAAGGCAAATGAGATAATGAATGTGAAAGTTTTGGGAAGTATAAAACCTTAAGTAGCCGGGCTCAGTGGCTCAGCCTGTAATCCCAGCACTTTGGGAGGCCGAGGTGAGTGGATTGCCTGAGCCCGCGGGTTCGAGACCCGCCTGGGCAACTTGGTGAGCCCTCATCTCTACAATAAATCAAAAATTAGCTGGGTGTGGTAGTGCGCGCCTATAGTTCCAGCTACTTGGAAGGCTGAGGCGGAAGGATCACCGGAGCCCAGCAGGTCGAGGCTGCAGTGGCCGGGAGCGGCCACTGCACTCCAGTCTGGGTGACAGAGTGAGACTCCAACTCAAAAAAAAGCTTAAGTAAATGGGGGCCCATTGTGGTTGCTATCTGTACATGCTAACAGGCAGCCATATTTGCTAAGAGTTTTTAAGTGTCACACCAGGATTTACCAAATATGTCCCCAGGTGAATTTGCATCCTTCTAGTTTGCCCAGGGATTCTTTCCTCAGGACATTTACATGTCAACATTTGTATCAATGCTCCAGGTCATTATGTGAATCATCTACATCTTTACCGAGGTGTGGTATCAGGACCCCATGTTTGCAAGAGACAGAAATTCAATGAATTAGCTTGAATTAAAAGGGGGAATTTATTAGCTAACATGAGGAAATCATGGGAATGTTCCAGTTGGAGATGGCAACAAGAATGCCCAGAACCCAAAACTTGAACATCACAAGGATTCTCTGTGCCTCTTACCTATCCTGCTCTCAGTATATTGACTTCATTTTTTCTCACAGCCTCTTCCTTAGGTGGGGTCATGGCTATTGGACCCTGGGCTTCCATCCTTATAGCTTTGTGACCAGAAAGGAAAGATACCCTCTTCCCCTACCTGCCTCCTTGGGTTAGAGGAACTCTCAGGAAGCACTCTGATTGGTTCATTCCTGGACCAATCACTGCAGTTCAGGGAATAATGTGTAGAGTAAGCCATTTAAACCACCTCAAATCAATTACCCAAGAGCTTCTCATGCACGTGGCTGCTTCAGGGACTGTTGGGAGTTGACAGCCACCGCATCTGTGTCTATCACTCGGGGAAACTATAGTCTTATACATTGTCAAACTTTTATTCCTACTGAACCTACTACACTGCCAGGACTATAAATAATAAATCCTCTCTCTTTCAGTGCAAATATTTTGAATATTTTAATTATTGCTTTCCAAAGCCTACTTTCAAAAATCACCCTTCAAAGGTTTGTGCCAATATATGCTCCCACGGACAGATGGTGGTGGGCATTCTTGAATTATAAGCTGTCATTGATCTTTACTAGTAGTTCTCAGCTGAGGGAAATTTTGCATCCCCAGGAGACAATGGCAATGGGCAATGGCAGGAGCTTTTTTTTTTTGAGTCGGAGTCTCAGTCCATTGCCCAAGCTGGAATGTAGTGGCACATTCACGGCCACCCCAGCGTCGACCCGCTGTGCTCAGGCGATCCTTCCCCCTCAGCAACTATAGGCGCGCCCTACCACGCCCGGCTAATTTTTTGATTTATTGTAGAGATGAGGTTGCTCGGGCTGTTCTTGAACCCGTGGGCTCAGGCAGTCCTCTCACCTCGGCCTCCCAAAGTGCTGGGAATACAGGCTTGAGCCACCTTGCCCAGCAAATTTTAAAAATTTATTGTAAAGACAAAATCTTGCCTCATTGCCCAGGCTCGTCTTGAACCCTCACTTTGGCCTCCCAAAGTACTGGGATGACAGGCATGAGCCACCATGTCTGGCCTATTAAAGGATTTTTCTAAGCAAAAATCTTCACTTTTTTCTCCTATCATAGTAGTTTTTGCTTGAATAGTAATTAGTGTATGCTCTGTTAAGTGGAGTTGCTGCCAATGTGTTGAACATTGAAATAGGAGGAGCGTGCATGTTGCACCAGCATTCAAGTTCATCCTGTTTCTGAGGGCCTCTCTCTCTCTCTGTCCTGGCCAGTTATGATTTGGGAATGGGTTAACTTGTTTATGCCTCACATGAAGGATTGCAGTCATGGGGAGTAAGTAGACTTGCAAGCTGTGGCTTGCACTGCTTAATCTGAGAGCTTAACTATTTTACCATCTTAAATCACTATAAACATGAGAATTTTTGTCTTGCTGGTTATTTCCAAAGTCGTTGTACATTTATCACTTTATTCTAAGCGAATTTCCTTGTTCCCTCAAACAAAATAGTCATGAAGGTGTATGTTAAAATATTTTAAAGAGTGCCGGGCGTGGTGGCTCAAACCTGTAATCCCAGCACTTTGGGAGGTGGAGGCAAGAGCATTGCCTGAGCAACATGGCGAGACCTTGTCTCTCCAGTAAATAAAAAAAATCAGTTGGGCGTGGTGGCACATGCCTGTGGTTCCAACTGCTTGGAAGTCTGAGGCAGAAGGATCACCTGAGCCCAGCGGGTCAAGACTCCCCATTCCAGGGGCAACTCTCCCCTTTCCGGTTCTTGACAAGGTGGGGTCACAGCCACTTATGTGGGTGTCCTCTGTCATCCAGCTTCCAAGTTAAGAAGAGCAGGTACAAATTTGGGATGCCCCTTCAGGTGTATCTAGTCTCAGACTCACACTGACGCAGCTAACCTGTTCTAGACATCAACTTCTAAACTGCTAAGATTTTATCAGCAGTATCAAGTACAATTTAACCAGAAACAACAAAGTACTTGGATACTGGAAAATAGCATTAAAACTGCTCTAATAATTCTGAGAACACAGTAGAATGTGAATAAATGAATTCACATTTTACTGCATTCACAGCATTTGGGTGAAATAAATGAAATTCAAAATCTTTTCTAAAAATGAGTAAGGGGTTTATTAAGTGGAAAATCCAAAAATATTATTTGGTTAAATAAATTTATTCTTAAAAAATTTTTTTTTAGTTGAAGTCTCACTCTATCACCCAGGCTGGAGTGCAAGAGCATGGTCAAGGCCACCAGAGTCTTGACCCGCTGGGCTCAGGTGATCCTTCTGCCTCAGCCTTCCAAGCAGTTGGAACCACAGGCATGTGCCACCACGCCCAACTGATTTTTTTTATTTACTGGAGAGACGAGGTCTCGCCATGTTGCTCAGGCAGTGCTCTTGCCTCCACCTTCCAGAGTGCTGGGATTACAGGCTTGAGCCACCACGCCCGGCACTCTTTAAAATATTTTAACAGACACCTTTATGACTATTTTGTTTGAGGGGAACAAGGAAATTCGCTTAGAATAAAGTGATAATTAATAAAGTGTCTTAATTAATAACTGAGTTCAACAAGTTCATGAATTTGGGCCTTTTGAGAAGAGAACCAAAGAGAAGCTGAGCTTTAGCCTGTAAGTAAAACCTTAGGAGTAGAGCCGTGCCAGGAGCTGGAGGTCCCTGGTACAGTTTCTGTCAGAGTGCAGTGGGGAAAAAAATCACTTTATTCTACCTGGACTTCAGTGTTCTTTTCTGTGAAAGGAAGGCATAGCCTTGACTTCTGATTCTGGAATTTCAGATTGAGTGTTAACAAATAGTAAAACTTACATGTTTATATTTGAATCCTTATGATTTATTTAGGGAACACACTTTTCTTATAGAAGGGAAAGATCTTTTCTAAAATAGCTTTACCACTGAGAACACATTAGACCTAATTTTAAAAGTTCAATTCTGATAACTCCTTGGAAGTAATCTCAGCAGACATTTGTAACATATTTCCCGTATCAAAGAGCTGCCGCCTCTAATCAAGGTAGTCAGGGAGGAAGAGGAGAGACTCAGAAGGCGTTAGGGTTCCCAAGCTCACGTCCTTTGGGGGTTAAACACGACACACCATACGTTCAACTCCTGGGAAACATATGGAGCAGATACTCGAGCTCATTTAGTACAGCGGTTATTTTGAACATGCAAGTACTCCGAAAGGCTGTTATGGTCTGGAGTAGGTTTCAGAGGATCACTGCCACCTGTGACTATGCGCTACATAAAACGTGAGATTCCTAGGCCGGGCGCGGTGGCTCAAGCCTGTAATCCCAGTGCTTTGGGAGGCGAGGCGAGAGGATTGCCTGAGCTCAGGGGTTCGAGACCAGCCTGGGCAACTTGGCGAGACCTCATCTCTACAATCAATCCAACAGCTGTGTGTGGTGGTGCGTGCCTGTAGTTCGAGTTACTTGGAAGGCTGAGGCGGAAGGATCGCATGAGCCGAGCAGGTGGAGCCTGCAGTGGCCGTGAGCCTGCCGCTGCACTCCAGCCGGAGCAACAGAGTGAGACTCCAACTCAAAAACAAAGCAAAAACGTGAGATTCCTGTGACCTTGGCATTGCTTCTAGCTCTGTTGAGAATGGCCAGTGGAGCAATTTGGTTTTGGTTTTGATGGCATCTGCCCTTATCTCGCTTCCAGCCTGTAGCCAGAGCCCTCACCAAGCATTAGAGTTCGGTCTAAAAGTTTTTCGTCTACGCTAAATCAAGGTGAATAATCCAGTTTCAGGTTATGCAGTATGGGTGGAAAAAGGTTCAACGTATTGTTTAAAAAAACCCAAAACTTTAAAATCCACTGAGGATTTCTTTTCACAATAGTTACTGTCTCCGAGTCATGGGTGTGTCTCACCGCTAGAAGCAGAATAAACCCTTTCCATTTTGTTACATGCGTGTAGTTCTAAACTGGTGTCAGCAGGTGGTGGTAGTGCCCAGCACAGGCCTCAGTGGCGTCGATCTTGTTTATTGTGTGAGGTGCACTGGAGTCCTTTATCTGAAGCCTGGGGGGTTTGGACTTAAGAGTTTTCTCAAACTTCATGACCTGCCTGGGCAACTTGGCGAGGCCTCATCTCTACAATAAATCAAAAATCAGCCGGGCATGGTAGCGCGCGCCTGTAGTTCCAGCTACTCGGAAGGCTGAGGCGGAAGGATCGCCGGAGTCCAGCGGGTTGAGGCTGCGGTGGCCGGGAGCGGCCACTGCACTCCAGTCTGGGCCACAGAGTGAGACTCCAACTTAGAAAAAAAAAAAAAAAAAAGAGTTTTCTCCTTTTCAAATACCTCATGGTGCCAGTGCTTTAGATGGTGTAGCGCCGTCAGTGGGTCTGGGCAGCTCCCCACAGCCTAACGCAAAGATTCCTCCGGTACAGCCAGGCAGCAGTCACAGGAACTGGGGCGGAGCACAGGGAGTCCTGCCTGGTTCAGGTGAATTTTTGTCACAATCTTGAGAAACAACGAGGCTTTCAGAGGCTTGCTGATAAGGAATCGCTGACCTGTGTAAGAAAATGAACATCATGTCTGATTCTTCTAATAAAATAGTAGTTTCTCTTTTTTAAAATGAGTTTTGGTAGAGGTAACTGAAGGCTTTCTTAAGTAGAATTTACAGACTGTATCTTAGGGTCAAGTACATGACGTGCTACAGAATGGGCATAACTGCAAATGGCAGTTCTAGACCATGATGAATCTGAGACTCTTGGACATAGTGACTTTCTTTGACTTGCCGTCTTGCCTCACGTTTGTGGCATTATTGTAGGTATTCCACGTGAACACAGCACACCTCCATGAAGGGCTGCAGTCAGCTCTTAACAGTGCTTGAGGGGTTCTCTCCAGGCACTAGCCTAGGTGCCGGGAGCACAGTGGGAGCAAAGACCCAGCTTGGCCTCTCAGGCCTTGGTGCTCTGGGGTGATGCCGGAACATGGCGTGATGTCCGCCCAAGTCTGGTACTTCTGAGCACACGGCTTGCGTCTGATGGCGTGGGTGGGGCGGGGGAGGCACCCGGGCCAGGTGGCTCCTTGTGGTCGTCTCCTACCTGCAGTACCAGTTTCTCTGGTGCGCCAGTCTGTTTCCCCTCTTCTAGGATGCAGAGATGCAAGCCGAGAGAGCCGTGGCCCAGGTGGAAGGTGCTCAGTCTTCAGAGCTTGTCGGTTTGTCCGCTCGGTGTTTAGCCACTTGCCTTGCTGGAGCAGAGCATAACTCACCAGGGGTGATGAGTTGGGGCTGCTTTTGCCCCCTGCCGTATCCTAGGCACCTAGAAGAGTTCCTGGTGCACGCTAGGAGTTAACACACGTTTGTTGAACGAATGTTTATAAGTATTTTTAAATTCAAGAACTTTGAAAATAAAGAAACCAATGGAAACATGAACAGCGATCAGTGGAGAGGTGCCTGTCTTTTGATGTGCCCTTGAACGCTCCTCTCTGCGCTTGTCTGTGTGTGGGCTGTGTGTCTTTTCTCAGTTCCTCCAGCCTTCCATCTGCGAGAGTCCCGGGGCTGAGCATGGGGATTGCTGGTCTGGAGCCTGCTCAGAATGTTGACGCTTACAAGTCACATGGAGGCTACCCCGGTGATTGGTGTAGTAGACCTGAGTGTGTGCCAGGGAGCTGCACTTGTAATACCGCAGCTAAAAACCTAAGGGCCTACAGTCCAAAAATTGGTCCCCAAATACTTCTAAGAAATGAAATAGGGCTGGGCACAGTGGCTCACGCCCATAATCCCAGCACTTTGAGAGGCCAAGGTGGAAGGATTGCTTGAGTCCAAAAGTTGGAGACCAGCGTGAGCAACATAGTGAGACTTCATCTCTACCAAATAAAATAAAGTAAAATAAAATAAAATAAAAAAATTAGCCGGGCGTGGTGGTGCATGCCTGTAGACCCAGCTACTTGGGAGGCTGAGGTGGAAGTATCACCTAAGCCCAGAAGGTTGAGGCTGCAATGAGCCACTGCACCGCAGCCTTGGTGACAGACCAAAGACAAATTGCATGGGGTAGAGCGTAATAAAGGTATTTTCTTCAGGAGACTTTGTATACCCGTGTGCGTTGGGTGGCAAGTGTATATTTTCACAGTTGCAAGTGTGAAAGCCCCCCAGCCCCCAAGGAGACTTCCTGAGAAGTGCCACACTAGGAGCATTTTGTTTTCAGAAACTGCTTTCCTGGGTGATTCTACATTGAACTTCAGAGCGCTGTGATAGAGAGTGGCTGGCCAAAGCCAGCAAGGTGCAGTTCCTGAGCAGACCCGCTTCTTTGCCAGGAACTTCAGGCATGACTTTTTTCTCTTGGCGGGGCGAGCAGTGGTTGCTGGAGTGTGTTAGTTGCCAGCCTCTGGTGTATGCTGATTCTGTTACCCCAGTGGGAGGGTCTGTGCCGAGCACCACGCGTGTGGCAGGACTGTGGCTCATGGGGGCCTTGGTGTCAAGCGCTGTGTACTCCTGAACAGTTGGTGCCCACTTCTGCGACGCAGTGACACGGATGTCCTCTTAGGGACGGGTGCTCAGTGAGCACGTGCCAGGGCGGGGAGTAGCCGAGTGAGCGGCTGATCATGGGTGGGCCGGTGGGGGACCTGGACGAAGCTGTGGGAGCCGCATCCAGTACTGCTCGGCCTACCCTGCCAGGCGGCTGCAGCTGACCCGTCCAGCAGGGGCTGGTACCGCAGGTGACTTCCGTGCTGTGCCCACCTCATCCCCCGTGCTGCCCCCGTCCCCACGCCCAGGTCAGTTTCCGAAAAGGACCAGGGAGTTGGCCCTCCAGGCTGTGCAGACAGGAGGCGATGGTGCAGGTATGTGTCAGCACTTGCAAGAGTCTGCACGTTCATAATACAGACTCTCATAACATAATGACCGAGTATTCTTACCAGGCCTGCTGGGAGCTTTGGGCGAGCATCTGCTTGTGTAATTGGGGCTCAGAGTGTAATCAGACCACAGGTGTTCCTCTGCTGGCTTTTGGGTGTTCATCCTCGGAGACGCCTTTCAGGCAGGTGGGCACCACAATGATGCCCATCGGGCCGTGGTTTCCCCGAGCGCCTGTTGGGAGGGTGCCTGCAGTGCTGGGTTCCCTCTAGATGCTTGGCTTCATGTTGCCAGCGGTGAGGCCCCCAAAGGCTAGCGGACCTCCCCAGTTGCTGGATGGAGTCGGACGTGTGGTCACTTCCTGCTCACCCTGGATGGGCTCTCAGCCACTTTGGAGCTGGGGCTTGAGGCTTGGAGCATATGCCATCATGGGGTGTCCTGAGGCTCAGAGCATCTGCTGTCATGGGGCATCCCGAGGCTCAGAGTGTCTGCTGTTATGGGGTGGAGTGTCTGCTGTCATGGGGTGTCCCGAGGTGGGGATGGGGGTCTCACTGCTTGTGACTCCACACGGCTCGAAACTGCAATGGTTCCGAGACGCTTCATTGCAGCCACTTCATTGCAGTGTGTCTGCCTTGTGGTTTTAGGTTGAGCTTACAAATGTTGTCAAACCTGTGGCAAAGGCTGATGTCAGCCTGTCTGTCCAGCAGCAGTGGCTGAGCATGGTTGGTCTTGCTCTCGCAGGCAGGGGTTGGGGTGTTCAGCTCTGCTCTGACAAACACCGTGAGCTGCCAGTGGCTCCGTTCATGGAAGGGACGGTACACCCTTGCGGCCCCTGGCTCGGGACACGTGATGGAGTCGCGTGTCACCTGGTGCCTGCTGATGACCGGCATGAGCAGTCTTGGGCTTCAGGCCTCTGTGCCTTGCCATGGTGGTTCCCCCTCCTGTCTCTGCCACCTTGGCTGCTCCCGTACCGGCATATCCTGCATCCAGGCTTCCTCCACCGTGACATGTTTCTGCCCGTGGTTGTTACCAGCACATCTGTCCCAGATGTGGCAGTGTTAGTGAAGCCTCTATACTCTTCGAGAGAGAAGAGAAACTGCCACCTGGTTTTGATGACAGTAACTGTGCAAGTCTTCAAGCTACTCTTGTGCTCAAAGGCCAGTCTGAATAGGCTGCCTTCCCTGGACACCTTCCTTTGGCTACTGCAGTCAGAGACAATTTAATCCACCGCGTGAAACTTCCTTTGGTTGCAGCCTCATTTGAAGTTTTTTTTGTTTGTTTGAGTCGGGGTATCACTCTGTCACCCAGGCTGGAGTGCAGTGGCATGCTCACAGCCACCACAGCTACCACCTCGTGGGCTCAGGCGATCCTCCTGCCTCAGCTTCCCAAGTAACTGGGA